>JAVTVY010020443.1:0-78848 GCA_036873755.1 Hanleya hanleyi
CGTACTGACATCCGACACCTTGCCTCAAGTATATGCTTGCTTGTATCTATGTATCGTCCAAGAATGTACACCTATGTACAAATGATACTCCACTGTATCTACGTTCACAATGCCTGAAATATGTGACTTCTATAATCGACCCAGAACGGCACGCACAATTGCAACTCATTCACAGATAGTCTCTATTTTAAATGAATATTTTCATATAGGTATGTGTGGGTTTCACGGAATGACACAACACAATTTACTGGTAGATAGTATTTCAGGGGCGTCTCCGACCACATGGTACGAGGAATCGTACATTTATAATTACAGATAGGCAAAACATGAAACGTGATTGTTTAAACATGTGTATTAATATGTTAACTTCAATTTACATTTCCCCGTTTACGAACCAGCAAGGCTGTTCATTTGAAACTGTTGTCTGATAGGGTATAACTGACCAGGATGATGGGTGAAATACCTGCGTGTATTGACCAGAATTCACATGACCTGGTATATGTCTATATTCTGACTGCATTCTCGCCAAAGACATCCCAAATATCAATCTTGATTGGCTCCTCTGATGTTCTGTATCTGAGCCACGCTTTTAGTGTAGTTGTTCATGTGGATACCTTGACATAAATGATCACACGGCCTCTAGCACTGGCTTCAGCAGAATTAGATACAAATACCGAATAACAACTGATGTGATAGATCTGTCAACAAATATAATGTAAATGAATGAGTTTTGTAGCCGTCAGTTGCAACAAACGTTTCATAGCAAAATGGGCACATGAAGTAGCATGAAGCTCGCTGCCTAAACTTGGTTGTTATATAATATATCATGGTTATACCTGATAACGAGTTTATGTTATTGATTATAGTCCATGCGTATGGGACTGCCGTAATGTGTGATGCAATGGATGCTAATACTAGACAGGCCCCAGCCAAGAAAAAACTAACATTTTTTTCCTGTCAAAGTTTTCTCAGTGGTTCCGTCATCCTTGACTTATGCCCTTTCTATTTAGCTGAGGGGCCACCCTGGATTTGGCCTCAAATCCAATAAGGCGGCCAAAATCCAAAATGGCCATAGAAGCTTACAATTTGCTGCTCGAAAATCGATTTTCTAACCACAAACTAGGTTTTTTTCTAGTCCTACATAGTGTATGAATAATTAGTTAATTTTGGAATGATTTGTAATTGGTTCGAAAATTCAATATGGCCATCAAAATCCAAAATGGCGGCCAATGTCCATTGAGTCACACATTTTCCTGCCCTAATATGTAGAGATGGACCATCCTTGGTCCGAACGCGTCCTGTGGGGTGTCATCTTGTAGCTCTCGGGGTTTAGACCCCGATTTGAGGGATCTCCATGTCATCTGTGACGTCATCGGTGACGTCATCAGTACGAGTAGTAGCGAAAGCGGATATTTTGGAGGTGTGTGGGGGGGTGTTTGAGGTAAAGATGGTCCGAATGTGTCGTGTAGGCTGTCATGTTGTAGCTTTCGGGGTGTAGACCACGACTTGAGGTTTTTCCATGTCATCTGTGACGTCATCGGTGACGTCATCAGTACAAGTAGTAGCGAAAGCGGGAGTTTCGGAGGTGCAATGGAGTGCGTTTGGAGTAGATGACGGCCCTTTTGTCATCCAGCTACCTGGTAGAGTTACCTGTGAGTGTGAGTGTATGCGCGCGTGTGAGTGAGTGAGTGAGTGAGTGAGTGAGTGAGTGAGTGAGTGAGCGAGTGAGCGAGTGAGTGAGGCGTGCACAACGCCCTTGACGCGTCCCCAACGCCCGTATTAAAGCATGGACGCACTAACGACGGTGAGTGAGTAAGTGAGTGTGTGAGTGAGTGAGTGGGATCCGACTGGACTAATGTATCATCCGCTTTCATCATTTTGTGCTTGCGCAGTCTGGTCGTAGTATAGAAAGCAGGCATTTTGGGGATTCGTGGAAGTTTGTTGAGTGATTGAGGGACCATCCCTGGTCAAATGGACCGTGTGGGGTATCAGTGTGAAGCTCTCGTGGGTCAGACTGGCTTGTTTTCATTGGAAGTCGCGCCAATCTGGGCATGCTCAGTTGGGGTGTAGTAAGTAAAGTGGTCATTTTGGGAGGTGCGTGGGGGTCTGTTGAGTGATGAGGGACCATTCTTGGTCCGAATGCCTCGAGTGAGGTGTCAAACTGAAGCTTCCGTGGTGTCGACCATGACTTGAGGGGTGTCCCTGTCATCTGTGACATCATTCTTGACGTCATCAGTAGGAGTAGTAGCCAAAGTGGGAATCTTGGGGGTGTGAAGTAGGGTGTTTGAGATAGAGAGGTCCAAATGTTTGGATCGGAGCTCTTGGAGCTCAAAGCTTGTGGAGCTCAGAGCTCGGAAGTGACATCATCGCACGCATGTGCGCGTACCAGTGGCGCACCCGCACCCTGGTGTACCCTATACCCTAATGGCTATAGGGTACAGTGTGCACCACAGGTACGCGCACATGCGTGCGATGACGTCACTTCCGAGCTCTGAGCTCTACAAGCTTTGAGCTCCAAGAGCTCCGATCCAAGAGCTCTGCACATGGGAGCTACCACCACCACCACCGGGCGTTGACGGGCGTCAACGCCCGGTGGTGGTGGTGGTGTGTGGTAGTGTGTGCTGGTGGTAGAACTGGTGTGTGGTGGTGGTAATAGTGGTGTGTGGTGATGTCTGTACATATAGGGATTAACTCGTGTCCCTCATTATTCTGAGATCAGAATAATGAACTTCTGAATACACGGACAATAGCATAAGTGAATTGTGGACTAACCAATCAGAATAGTACTTATCGCGGACTACACCCGTAGAGCTACGTATAGGCGCGCAAGGCTTCAGGGCTAATTCACCAGGGCGTTGAAGCATTGAGCTTGTCGTTGGTGGGTGTTGCTACAAGATGACATCTCACACGACGCATTCGGACCACGGATGGTCCATTTCTACCCCAAACACCTTCCTTCACACCCCAAAAATTCCCACTTTGGCTACTACTCCTACTGAGGACGTCAGCAATGACGCCATAAATGACAGGAACACCCCTCAAGTCATGGTCTACACCACGAAAGCTTCACTTTGACACCTCACACGAGGCATTCGGACCAAGAATGGTCCCTCATCCCTCAACAGACCCCCACGCACCTCACAAAATGACCACTTTACTTACTACACCTCAACTGCGCACACTGATAACCCACACGATCCATTTGACCAGGGATGGTCCCTCAATCACTCAACAAACTTCCACGAATCCCCAAAATGCCAGCTTTCTATACTACGGCCAGACTGCGCATGCGCAAAATGATGAAAACGGACGATACATTAGTCCAGTCGGATCCCACTCACTCACTCACTCACCGTCGTTAGTGCGTCCATGCTTTAATACGGGCGTTGGGGACGCCTCAAGGGCGTTTTGCACGCCTCACTCACTCACTCACTCACTCACTCACGCACACGCGCGCACACACTCACACTCACAGGTAACTCTACCAAGTAGCTGGATGGGAAAGAGGCCGTCATCTATTCCAAACGCACTCCATTGCACCTCCGAAACTCCCGCTTTCGCTACTACTCGTACTGATGACGTCACCTCAAGTCGTGGTCTACACCCCGAAAGCAACAACATGACAGCCCACACGACACATTCGGACCATCTTTACCTCAAAACACACCCCCACACACCTCCAAAATACCCGCTTTCGTTACTACTCGTACTGATGACGTCACCGATGACGTCACAGATGACATGGAGATCCCTCAAATCGGGGTCTACACCCCGACAGCTACAAGATGACACCCCACAGGACGCATTCGGACCAAGGATGGTCCATCTCTACATATTAGGGTAGGAAAATGTGTGACTCAATGGACTTTGGCCGCCATTTTGGATTCTGATGGCCATATTGAATTTTCGAACCAATTACAACTCATTCCAAAATTAACTAATTATTCATACCCTACGTAGGACTAGAAAAAACCTAGTTTGTGGTTAGAAAATTGATTTTCGAACAGGTAATTGTGAGCTTCTATAGATATTGGCGGCTATTTTGGATTTTGGCCGTCATATTGGATTTAGGGTGACCCCTCAGCTAAATTGAAAGGACATAAGTCAAGGATGACGGAACCACTGAGAGAACTTTGACAGGAAAAATGTTAGTTTTTTCTTGGCTGGGACCTGTCTATACTAACGGTGTATGGGGTGACAACTTGTCAGGCGATCGTATGTCGACGTGTTCTAATTAATTGGGCTAGATATGCTAAAAGTACATGTTATGACAACCTTTCTGTCAATTCAGGTTAGTTAGCGAATAAAACAATGAACCTGTGGTTTGTCACTCACTAGCCTCTCCCCCTACATCACTGTACTGTTTGGAAGGTCCCATTTTCAAATCGAGAAATGACCAATCGAAACATCATTTCACCAGTAGACTGTTTTAATCAGCTCCAAAGACCACGTCTAATATATTCTTCGGAACTGTGCTAGTGCATTCGACTGCGGTCAGGTGTGTTGGACCCCTGATATGAGGATGATTGTCGATGTGATGTTACGCTGAGGTTAGACAACGTACCATTTCTTAACATTGGCAATGCTGTATTTTTTTTATTTTTTATTTATTTTTTTTATTTATTATTATTATTCACGGAGTTTTAGAGGCCATGATTTTTGTTTGCAAAATATTCTGAGACAATAACTCTTCAATTTTTGGGGATTCTTGGTATTTGAAATCCACAATGATACTTATTTTTCGATTTTTGCGGTATAGTCAATATTGAAGCATTGACCAGTACATAACCTTGGGCCGACGTCACGTGGGCAATGACGTCGTTTCGCGCCTTTCAGGGTAAAAGAGTTCTATCTCCGGACTGTTCTATTGGACGAGGTGCGATTTCAGTCGAGACCTAGAGTGTGACTGTGACAGACTTGAGTGCACTCTCGCCCTATATAGATAGGGATTGGCTTGTCGAGTGGGATAATAATGGACTTTAGAAAGTTTTGTAAAATAATTTGAATAGTTGGTAGAAATAGAGAGGGGATTATTGAGAAATCTGTGAGTAAATAATAAAATTAGGAAGTTGTTGAACTGATACAGAGGCAGGTTATTTAGTTGTTTCATTAAGAGATTGGATGGGCATATTTACCACTGGAAGTTATTGCACGGATAATTATCTTTTGTAATATAACACTTGGGTTGAGATGAGTTGAGAATCTGTTTTCCCATGGTATTAAATTACAGTAAGATACGAAAGAATAGAACAATGAATGGGCCCAAAGGAGACATTGACTTTTTAATAGTTTTTTTTCTTTTTTTTTCACATTTTTTATTACTTTTTCTGATTTTCTTGCGATTTTCTCCATTTTTCATTTATTTTATACAAACAGATTCTAGTTTATCGCATAATTTCTTCAGATTGTTGTCATTCCTAGTAACGTCGTCATCAATATCTTTATCACTTTTTCACCGAAACCCAAACAAAATTCTTGGAAATGTTTACTCTGCGGTGGAAACGCTTTCACCGCGGTGTGAACGTTTCCACCGCGGTGTAAATGTTTTCATGAATTTAGTTTTGTTTTCGGTGAAAAAAGAATGAAGAAATCGTGACGACGTTACTAGGAATGCTAGAAATCTGAAGAAATTCTGTGATAAACAAGAGAACTTTGGTAGAAAATAGTCGGAAAAATACAGAAAACCCTTGAAAACTATAAATATGTATCTCATGCGTGAAATCCCACGCATGTATCTCATATGAATTTCATATGAGATATATGTGTGATTCACATGCGATTCAAATATGGCAATGGATAACCTACATCAGCCTGTATCGGCAATTGAAATTCTTCCATCGTAGTAGTAACAATTGCAAAACCCTGCTTATCAGACGTGACTCGGTTCACTTCATGCCAAAATAAATTACTCATAAAGCGTGTCTGATGCTAGAGAATAAGTTTTATGTATCGCGCATGTGAGATCACATATGGTTCACATGAGGTGCCACTTTGCCTGTGTACAATGTTTTGTAAACTTGTGTCACTTATATGACAAGGATGCCTGCTTCCAAACCATTACCAAGGTCTCGCTGTTACAATGTAAAATGGATTGTAAAACGATGACAAGCAGTGTATCGTTTTTGTAAGAGAGACCAGTCATTCAGCGCCGTCTAATAATAATGAGAGAGAGAGAGAGAGTGAGGGAGAGAGAGAGAGAGCGTTCAATAATATTTCAGCTATATGTAGAAATCAGTATCAGACATGTGTCCTTTTTTGCGGGAAAACTACTCGAAATGAGAAGCGTATTCTCGTATGTCGAAATAACCACCTTCTCCGAAATCTGGAATTAAGTCACGTTGTCTTTAAGCAAATGATGCCGAAAGTAGATATATACCGTGCCTATCTGGCCGAATATCCCGTAAAATCCTTGATCAAATACGGAGATTTGGAATGGATTTTCTTCCTAATTCCATGTGTGCAATTTGGACGTCTGTGCTGTTTTATTATGTTTACTCAGTATCTCCATAAGATGGGGAATGCTAATACACAAATATAGCGAATCAAGATATTTTTTATCTTGACAACTGAAGAAGAGGCCAGCCGTCTTTGGATAAATTCATGACTTCGAAGGTTCGAGTTTCTCGTCTGGTCTGTCGCTCGAATCGAGTTTTCGTGGGTCGCCAAGATTATGCGTACTGTTATAGGGTATCTCACGTCATAATATTGCTGTTCAACCTTTTCTTTGTTGCCAAAGATGTTGTTTTTTTTGTGTGAACAACGTCTATCAATTGAACGTCGGACAAGACGACCGTTTATACGGGGACTATATAGGGTTGTATAATCAGGTATGCCTGAGCGCTATACACGAGAATCCTAAGCTGGTATATACGGCTCTAGTTAGCGTGGTCTATATCGGAATGTTAGAAGTGTGGTATATAAGGGAATTTCAGACATGTTAAGAGTGGCGGAAATCCTCGTGCGGTATATACGGAAATTCTGATGTCATTTACACGGGAACCCTAGCGTGTTATATACGGGTTTCCTAGTCTTAGTCTGTTATATACGGATATACTAGCGTGGTATATACGGGAATCCTAGCTTGGTTTGTACAAGCGTGACATACACGGGAAACTGGACTTGGTATATACGGTAATTTTTGCGTCGTTTATACTGGAATCCTAGCGTGGTATGTAAGGAAATACTAGCGTTGTATTTACGGGAATTCTGGTGTGGTATACACGGGAATCCCAGCGTGTGTAATAAACACGAGAATACCAGTGTGCGTAGTTTACATGGATTCCTGGCGTGGTATATACGAAAAATACTCGCGTGGTATGTACGGAAACCTTAGCCTGAGTAATATAAACGGAATTTCTCTTGTGGTATATACGGGACTTCTGGCGTGGTAAACAACGGAACCTAGAGTGTTATATACGGAAATCCTTGTCGGGTTTATGTGGCAATGCTAGTGTGGTATACACGGAAATCTTAGCGTCATCTATACGGGAATCACAGCTTGTTACATATGGGAATACTAGCGTTGTATTTATTGGAATTCTTGCGTGGTGTATACGGAAAACTTAGCCTTGTTTATACGGAAAAACTAGCGTGATATATGAGGGAATACTAGCGTGATCTTTGCGCGAATTCTGGTGTGGTATATAGGACAATTTCAGGTGTAGTATACATGGAAATCCTGACCTGGTATATCCGGAAATCCTCGCGTTGTGTGTACGCGAATCCATGGAACCTGATGTGTTATACCGGGAATTCTAGCGTTGTGTATATGGGATTCTTAGTGTGATATATATACGGGAACTCTTGTGGGATTTATACGAGATTTATACGAGAACCTTAGCGTCATTTTTAAGGGAATCTTAGCGTGGTATGCATGGAACTTCTGGCCGGGCATATACGGGAATGCCATCGTGTGTAGTATATTCCGGACACCTGGCATGGTATATACGGAAATCTTAGTGCTGTTTTACGGGAATCTTAGCGTGGTATATAAGGGAAGACCAGCTTTATATTCACAGTAATTCTGGTCTGGCATATACGTGAATCCCAGCGTGTAGAATGCCAGTGTTACACACGTGGTATATTTGTATACCGAAATTCAAACGTGGTATGTATGGAAAACTTAGTGTGTGTATGAAACACGGGAATCTCGTGTGGAACAAATCGAAATTCTGGTGTGGTTGGAAATTCTAGCGTGATATATACGGGTATATCCTAGTGTGGTACACAGGAATCCTAGCGTGGTATATACGGGTATCCAAGCGTGGTAATATGTATACATCCTTCTATCGTCACAGAACACTACCAGCTGTTTATGCTGTACACAACAGTTTACTCACATTTAGAAGTACACAGTAATTGTGTGGCAGTGTGCTCTTTTATCTGACGGAGGGCTTAAATCTTTACGGGTTAGCAAAACTGTGTTTTTCTTACTTTATTTCCATTTTCTAACTAAATATGATAATGACGTCCATTCTTTATCAACGCAATTGTGCGAAACATATTTCACATGTATCTAAGATACATGAGCTTGTATATGACTCTTGATATATCATATGAAACCGAATAATACAGTTGTCCTCCTGCATATTTACCATATGTACAAACAGACTACACAATATAATTTTCAATAAACCTTTAAAATTATTTCGTTCCTTTTGGATACATACCCGACATGAATGCATGACCTGTAGTTAACGGTCATACGTTCAGGAAAATCATTCACTTTACCTATGTTCCTTGAAATATTTTTTCACTTGAGTATAACTAAAAGACAAATGAAGATTGTGTTTTCCGTGCACCATCATTTGTGTATCAAAAAAATATATAGTGACTGTGTACCACTAATACACCTTACTGTGGGCGTGCATTTTGGCAGGTGGTGCTGTACGGTTCGTCGTGATATGTCTGAAATAATGTTGCAAGCGACGTTAAATCCTATTAATTCACTGAATGCAACAGTCGCTGTGTCCCAGTGCTACACAATGTGTGAACATAATGTTGTGAAGACTAACTTTGAATTAAATTAGACACGTGTGTAGGTCTACTACTCTGAAATATTGTTACTCTTCATGGGATGATTTAGTGACAAATACCAGAAAGCATCATGTTTACAAAAACAACGTAGGCGTTCGAGACAAAAACAGCCTTTACTACTGATAGTCCATGAGCCAGACCAGATATCGGTACCACCTGGGGTGGCAAATTCTCATTATGTTTTTTTGAAAGTCCTATATCCATAGATGAAAATAAACTTTGAAAGCAATCCGGGACTCACAGCTTAATGGTAGTATTCACCTCTTAAAGATGGACACCCGAGTCCAATCTGAGGGACCAAATTTGGGGGTAGGGGAAATATAAATTTGAATATCTTTGCAAGTAATGGTGATATAGTGACATGTGACCACTTGAAATGTTGGTAATCAGATCCTCTATATGTTGGTATCTGTTATATGCATATATGTCAATTATGTAGGTCACCAGAGGTCAAAAGGTCACGAAATCTGACACCTGTCTAAAACGTGACAACCTGTAGGCAAACTCGCTGCAGATACCATAACAATGGGACTTTCTTAACCTAAATCGGTTCAAATGGAAGCCAAGGAGTACTCAAGTCTATAATAAGTCTAAACAAGCGGAGTTTATTATTATTTAGACTGTGGGACAGAACTGATTTTGGCGCATTTTCAAAAACGGTATTTTTATTGCGCTAAAAACAGGCAAAATTGTATGAAGTTAGACTGCTTGAAATTAGTTGCATGTTTTGACAAATAACTACACCAAATGCTAATGGCCATGTGTTAGGTCTATTCAGGGATTAGTTAAGCTACATTTCGAGGTAATTAGGTCACCAGAGGTCAAGGTCAAAGATTGTCAATTATTAATTTTCTACATTTTTACTTGGGACTTGTCACAGCGAAACAGCTCACCAATTACCAATATACGAGCTGTTAGAGCATTTCCATCATAGCTATCTAGATTTGTATTTAATATCGCTTATGCCAGTGCTAGGGGCCGTGTGGTCATATCATCCAAGTTGCTACATGAACAGGTACAATAAAGGTTAGATTCGTGGTATGTGTTTTACAATAGGTTAACCGGCAAACTATATTGTGAAGTCATGTGAATCTGTCAATATGTCGGCACCTCTTCCCACTTCCCTTATATGTGTTTTAATTTCATATTACAATGTATTTACATTGTCACCAGTTTCAAGTACAGAGCATCAGAGACATCGCTGGTGCACCCTGTACCGTATAGCCCGTAGGGCATAGGGTAAACCAAGGTGCTAGTGCGCCAGGTATGGATGTCCACAGGGGTCAAAGGTCAATCGTCCTCCAAATCCCCTTTATTACTCGTTAAGGCGCTGAGACGGGTGTTAAGGCGTACAAAATCGGGCGTTAAGGCGTTGAGACGGGCGTTAAGGCGTGACGACGGGCGTTGACGGGCGTCACTGCATTTCGATGTATTGATGACAATTCCATGAAAATCAGAGCTACTGAGCTAGTTCACCAGGGCGTTGAAGCTTTAAGCTAAGCGTTGATGGGCGTTACTGTCTATAAAAGCAAGTGTATTCCCAAAACACAAACAGTCGACGTTCAACCGTCAACATGGCTTATACTTGCTCTAAGTGCGAACGCACGTTCATCAGACGTTACGATATGATGCGACACGAGAAAAATATACATGGGATTGAAGAGTCCGAGGCACAAAAACCCGATACAGAGACTGATGAGAGTCCATGGACTGATACAGAAACAGAGACTGCTGAGAGTCTATCTAGTGATACGGAGAGCTTGACCTCAGATAGTCAGCCTACGTCCGAGGAAAGTGAGGCAGAACCTACCTTCTGGAATCGTATTGTGAGAGCAGCTATCAATGCACACGCTGCAGCAATCGAGGACGCCGGACAGGATAACTTACAACATGCATACACCCAAATGAGCCCCTGCATCAGGAAAACAGCCATGGCGATTTTTGAACAGTATAGCTTACTATCGCTTGAAAGGAAAGGCGACGCCACGCACGGGTCCATCATGAAGACCAAGCGTCACTTGGAAGAAGATATTGGACTACCACCCACCGAGGCCCTGGAAAATGCGATCAGGATGCGCAAACAACTCTTTCAGGACATGCTGCCTCAGTGGTATCCTGAACTGCCAGACGATGGGCTGATGGGGTCAAAATGGTCCAAATGAACTCCCAGAGTGAGTGAGTGAGTGAGTGAGTGGGTGAGACATGCCCAGCACCCGTAAGGCGTGCCCAACGCCCGCCTTAACGCATGGACGCACTTACGATGGTGAGTGAGTGAGTTTCGGAGTAGTAGCCAAAGTGGACATTTGGGGGGTTTGAAGGAAGGGTTTGGGGTAAAAATGGACCATTCTGAGTCCGATTGCGTCGTGTGAAGTGGCATATTGCAGCAACGCCCCCCCCCCCCCCAACGCCAAGCTCAACGTTTCAGCGCCCTGGTGAATTAGCCTAAAAGCTCTGATTTTCATGGAATTGTCACTAATTCATTGGAAATGCAGTGACGCCCGTCAACGCCCGTCATTACACCTTAACGCCCTAGCATAACGCCTTGACACCATGATGTAGACGGGAGAGAGAACAACAAGAACAACAAGGATGACAGATGAGAGAACAACAACAACAACAAGTTTTCATATAGTTTATTATACCCAATGTTACATCATACCCACGCTGGGGGAGCCGCATTGGGCATGTCTATAATTCAAAAAGGCTCTTGTCCGATCAGAGGCCGCCAGTTGGCACTGCGTCTGTCATATTCTCGGCTGCTCTTGTCCAATCAGAAGACGTCCTTTGAGAAAGTTCCATCTTTGCTCGGTCTGATCTAAGGATCATCGGGCAGTTCAGGATACCAGTGAGGCAGCATGTCCTGAAAGAGTTGTTTGCGCATCCTGATCGCATTTTTCAGGGCCTCGGTGGATGGTAGCCCCATATCCTCTTCCAAGTGACGCTTGGTCTTCATGATGGACCTGTGCGTGGGGTCGCCTTTCATTTCAAGCGGTAGTAAGGTATACTGTTCATCAATCGCCATGGTTGTTTTCCTGATGCAGGGACGCATTTGGGTGTATGCCTGTTGTAAGTTATCCTGTCCGGCGTCCTCGATTGCTGCAGCGTGAGTATTGATAGCTGCTCTCACAATACGATCCCAGAAGGTAGGTTCTGTCTCACTTTCCTCGGACGTAGGCTGCCTATCTGAGGTCAAGCTCTCCATATCACTAGATAGACTCTCAGCAATCTCTGTTTCGTTATGTGTTGTAGTTTTGGTTAGGTTTTTGTTAGAGTTAGGGTTTTGCTAGGGTATGTTTGTTTGGGTCATCGTCGCCGTGTGACCAATACGGTCAGCTGCGACGTTAAACTTGAAACAACCAGCCAACCTGATTCGGTATCAGTCCATCAGTCTCTGTATCGGCTTCTTGCGCCTCGGAGTCTTCAATCCCATGTATATTTTTCTCGTGTCGCATCATATCGTAACGTCTGGTGAACGTGCGTTCGCACTTAGAGCAAGTATAAGCCATGTTGACGGTTAAACGTCGACTGTGCGTGTTTTGGGAATACACTTGCTTTTATAGACAGTAACGCCCATCAACGCTTAGCTTAAGGCTTCAACGCCCTGGTGACTAGCTCAGAAGCTCTGATTTTCATGGAATTGCCACCAATACATCGAAATGCAGTGACGCCCGTCAACGCCCGTCGTCACGCCTTAACGCCCGTCTCAACGCCCTATCTTTATGCCTTAATGCCCGATAAAGGGGATTTAGAGGACGATTGACCTTTGACCCCTGTTGACACCCATACCTGGTGCACTCGCACCCTGGTTTACCCTATGCCCGACGGGCTATACGGTACAGGCGCACCAGCGATGTCTCTGATGCTCTGTGGTTGAAACTGGTTGCAATGTAAATACATTGTAATATGAAATTACAACACATATAAAGGAAGTGGGTAGAGGTGACGACATACTGACCGAGCCCCATGACTTCACAGTATAGATTTCCGGTTAACCTATTCTAAAGCACATACCAAGAATCTAATGATTCGTGATATGTGTTGTATCTCAGGTACGCTTTTATTTTATGTGGCAACTTGGATGCTATGACCACACGGCCCTAGCACCGGCATAAGCGTTATTAGGTACAAATCTAGAGAGCTATGATGGAAATGCTCTAACAACTCGTATATTGGTAATTGGTGAGCTGTTTCGCTGTGACAAGTCCCAAGTAAAAAATGTAGAAAATTAATAATTGACAATCTTTGACCTTGACCTCTGGTGACCTAATTACCTCGAAATGTAGCTTAACTAATCCCTGAATAGACCTAAGACATGGCCATTAGCATTTGGAGTAGTTATTTGTCAAAATATGCAACTAATTTTAAGCTGTCCAACTTCATACAATTTTACCTGTTTTTAGCGCAATCAAAATACCGTTTTTGAAAATGCGCCAAAATCAGTTCTATCCCACAGTCTAAATAATAATAAACTCCACTTTTTTAGAGTTATTATAGACTTGGGTGCTTCGTGGCTTCCATTTGATCCTATTAAGGTTAAGAAAGTCCCATTGGTATGGTATCTGCAGCGAGTTTTTCTAGAGAGAGTCACGTTTTGGACAGGGGTCAGTTTTCGTGACCTTTTGACCTCTGGTGACCTACATAATTGACATATTAGCATATAATAGATACCAACATATAGAGGATCAGATTACCAACATTTCAAGTGGTCACATGTCACTATATCACCATTACTTGTAAAGATATTCAACTTTATATTTCCCCTACCCCCAAATCTGGTCCCTCAGATTGGACTCGGGTGTCCGTGTTTAAGAGCTGATTACTACCACTAAGCTGTGCGTCCCGGATTGCTTTCAAAGTTTTTTTGCATCTAAGGATATAGGACTTTCATAAAAACATAATGAGAATTTGCCACCCCAGGTGGTACCAATTGATGAAATTTTGGGGTCTGGCTCATGGACTATATAGTTGTGTCACTTGTTATTTAGATGCGGATCTAGTAGGAGAAAGGTATGTAGATCGATGTATTGTAGGTCATCTAGAAAGCATTTTTATGACATCCACTGTCATTGTGGTGTATGAAAAGGTGGGAAATAATTATATTCTTGAAAAAAAAATATATATACATACATAATCACAACAATATCGACGAAGACACCCACTGCTACCCAAGTCACTGTGGGTGAATCGGCATGAATTGGTGGATTGGCAAGAAAAACAATCCCAAATGAGATCTTGAGACAAGGGACCCACATACTCCATTCCATTCAGGATTTGTCAGGTATTCAAAAGTTATTGTCCGGAAATGAAATTTTTATTTGGTTCACAGGTGGTATAGGCATATCGGCATAAAAAACAATTCCATGCGAGATCTCGAGGCAAACTACCCACATACAATGAATCTGCTCAGGTTTCCAAAAGTTATTGTCCAGAAACAAAATATGAACTTGACCCCCAGGTATGAAATTTTGACTTGGCCCCCAGGTGGTGCCATCATATGTGGATCAGCCTGAAAAACAATCTCAGGTGAGAAACAATCTGCTGTGCGCCTCATTCAAGTACCCACATACCAAATTTGGAAGAATCTGTTCAGATAGTGGTATTTAAAAGTTAAGAGCTAACAAATCAGTCCAGAAATTTTAACTTGTCTGTTATCAGTATATCATATTGCTTAACGACTTCCACAGATCCAACTATAGTCCCCTTCAAGCCCTCTGGCATGTCCGGGTGTCAGGGAAAAAACAACAAGCGTTCTGAGAATCTCAACATCTCGCCTTGCGGGGTCATCCGCCGAAGCTGCAGCAGTATTGAAAGCATACATGTAGAGCAAACAATAACATCTGGAATAGGTGATGTGGTACAGACAATAATGTCTGGAATAGATTATCTGGTACAGACAATAACATCAGTCTCATGTGGGATTAACGGCATGTAAGTTAATCCCATGTAGGATGGATAGGTTAGTGCCGTGAGATTACTGCTGCATAGGGCAGTCCAGTGTGAGATTACTGCTGGATAGGTCAGTCCCATGTGAGATTACTGTTGGATAGGCCAGTCCTGTGTAGGATTACTGCTGGATGGACCAGTCGCGTGTGTTATTACTGATGGCTAGACCAGTCCCCTGTGGGATTACTGCTGGATAGTCCAGTCCCAAGTGGGATTACTGCTGGATAGGCCGGTCCGGTCTGGGATTACCACTGGATAGATGAGTCCTGTGTGGGATTACTGCTGGATAGGCCAGTCCCGTGTGGGATTCCTACAGGACAGCTCTGACCTAGGAAAACATGAAACACGTCCACCAAGTTTTGTAATCATCCCATGAAAGGTTCAACAAACTTTCCATGTACAGATCTACATGTAAATTTTTGCCCAACAAAAACCTTATCAATGGAAAAGTACGAAGTCTAAACTGCAATAATTAGGACAAAAATTCATATTTAATGTCATATTTCTTAAATAGCACATGCACATTGAACTTGGGTAGCAAGTGTCAAACTCATTCAAACTCATCCAATGAAAGCTGACAGCTTCAGAAAACTTTCCATGTACAGGTGTACATGTATAGACATGTACATTATCATTGGCAATTTACTGAAACCCTCAAAATTTGAACAAAAATTAATATTTCATCTCCTAAATAGCACAGGTACATCCTCTAATCATAAGAAACATGTGTACCAAGTTTCATAATCATTCAATGAGAGCTGACAACTGCAGCAAACTGTGATGCACAGATGTACATGTGCACTTCATCTAACCGCAAAACTCTATCATAGGAATTTTAACATTGGAGCACCCCAGGGGTAGTACCCCCAGGTGGAATACCCACCCCCCATATTTCTTTTATTTTGTTTAAATATTTTTTCTAAATTTGTTCTGAATTTGCTAAACCAAAAACCTTTTTTTCCAGGCAGGGGACACCGACACCGACGACAACATCCTCTTTCCCCCCTCACAATATCTCCCCTTTACTTCGTAAGGCGAGATAAAAAGGTATGTGCAGTCTGGAAGCTGTGATGTTAAGTGCAATCTATTGTCAGAATGGTATTTTTCAAGAACTTTCAAGGCCTTGAAATTAGCAAGGTGGAATTTGTGTAATTTCAAGGATTTTAACAAAGCTTTGGAGCAAACTCAAGAATGGAAGTAAACCAGATATTATTGTACTCTTGATCATCTGTTATGCTGTGCACACATGATCTTTATGAAATTTTCACCAAAGACTAAAACTGATGGACTTGGAGCAAGTCTATGTACAGTTAAGAGAGAGCGGTAATGTCTTGAGGGGTGGTTCGCCTTCACTTCAAAAGGGCTCATCAGTGGATTTGCTGTATGAGAGGCAAACAGGGGGTAAGCTTCAGTCTGAAAAGGGCATCAGTATGAGAAAAAAAAATGTTTTCCAAAAGTGAGGTTCGAACATGTTGTAGAGATAAGCATTGGTGTGAACAAAGCAGCATAAATTGGTTACAATAATAACATAATAGTGTGTCCCTCGTACCAGTGATGACTTTTCACAGGCTTGCTCCATGTCCCAAAGTCTGATTGTATGATCCCATGATGCTGTGCAGACCTCATTCAAGTCCACCCATGACACAGCTGATATACCTTCTGTATGGCCTGACAGTGTTAACAGGGGGACCTGAAAAAATATACAGCACATGTGGCAGTCAGAGATGTAATCAGACACAGAACTATTATGAATAGATGAGTACATGTAACCCACAGCATACCAATAGACAGAAACTAAAAGAGTAACTAAATTACTACTAGAGTAACTAGCATACTTCTGTGTCAGCGGTATTACAATAGGAGGGAGGGAGGGAATTTGGCTTAATGTCACACTCAAGTTTGTTTCACTCATATGGTGACAGTCAGTTTGGTTGGAGGAAGCCGGAGTACCCGGAGAGAACCACCACCCTTCGGCAAGTAAGTATTACAATAGGATACATTATTGAGAGGGAATGAGAGACTTATTCAGATAAACCTTGAGTACTAGTTCTGTCAATTGATTAGTTTTATGGTTAGTTTGTTAACTTTCCAGTTAGTTTTTTAAAGTAAAATACAATTTACATTTGATAATTAACCTTCTGTCAGCCAGAGCACCATATCATCAACCTGTTCCTCAATGCACATCTAAATCCCTCTCCTCACATCAGGCCTTGTTGGGTTGTTTTTTTTGCCCATTTTTGCCCATTTTCTGGATTAAGTTATCTGGATGCCCATAAACTTTGTACATACTCCACGTGAATGGGCACCAAAGAGTCTCCATTTGGCTACAACCAGAGTCTCCACATTAATGGGTGCAATCAGTCTCCACATTAATGGGTACAACCAGAGTCTCAAGATTAATGGGTACAACCAGAGTCTCAAGATTAATGGGTACAACCAGAGTCTCAAAATTAATGGGTACAACCAGTATCCATATTACTGGCTACAACCAAAGTCTCCACATTAATGAGTACAACCAGAGTCTCAAAATTAATGGATACAACCAGAGTCTCCATATTATTGGCTACAAACAGAGTCACCACATTAATGGGTACAACCAGGGTCTCCACATTAATGGGTACAACCAGAGTCTCAAAATTAATGGGTACAACCAGAGTCTCAAAATTAATGAGTACAACCAGTCTTAAAATTAATGGGTACAAAAAGAGTCAAAATTAATGGATACAACCAGAGTCTCCATATTATTGGCTACACCCAGTCTGCACTTTAATGGGTACAACCAGAGTCTCAAAATTAATGGGTACAACCAGAGTCTCAAAATTAATGGATACAACCAGTCTCCATATTATTGGCTACAACCAGTCTCCACATTAATGGGTACAACCAGAGTCTCAAAATTAATGGGTACAACCAGAGTCTCAAAATTAATGGGTACAACCAGTATCCATATTATTGGCTACAACCAGTCTCCACATTAATGGGTACAATCAGTCTTCACATTAATGGGTACAACCAGAGTCTCAAGAATAATGGAGTATCAAGATTAATGGGTACAACCAGAGTCTCAAAATTAATGGGGACAACCAGTATCCATATTATTGGCTACAACCAGAGTCTCTACATTAATGGGTACAACCAGAGTCTCAAAATTAATGGGTAGAACCAGAGTTTCAAAATTAATGGGTAGAACCAGAGTCTCCACATTAATGGGTACAACCAGAGTCTCAAAATTAATGGGTACAATCAGTCTCCACATTAATGGGTACAACCAGAGTCTCAAGATTAATAAATACAACCAGAGTATCAAGATTAATGGGTACAACCAGAGTCTCAAAATTAATGGGTACAACCAGTATCCATATTATTGGCTACAACCAGAGTCTCCACATTAATGGGTACAACCAGAGTCTCAAAATTAATGGATACAACCAGAGTCTCCACATTACTGGTTACAACCAGAGTCTCCACATTAATGGGTACAACCAGAGTCTCAAAATTAATGGGTAGAACCAGTCTCAAAATTAATGGGTACAACCAGAGTTTCCATATTATTGGCTACAACCAGTCTCTCCACATTAATGGGTAAAACTATCACAAATAGATGAGTACATGTAACCCACAGCATACCAATAGACAGAAACTAAAAGAGTAACTGAACACAGGAAGGAAGCAATCAGAGATTGCTCAATTGTATGCCCCCCCTTCCGCTTTAATCCGACACTGCCCCGCCATTGTTCTGTTCTGTATTGGTCGGTGGAGGCCTTCATGATTATGAAAATTCTATTTCAGTCAATTTTTTTGCCATGCCTTGCATAATACATATTCAAAGTATCGACCAACAAGTGATAATACAATGTTTTGATGCAAGATGGTCGCTGGGGCTTTCGTCCAATCCGAAAATGAGTATATTGTGGTGAAATTATGAAGCGATCAGTAAACTTTGAATTTTGCACCCAATTAACTCTTTTTGGGGCAATTTCATACTTCAGGACCTATGTGGTCTGCTTTGGAATGTAGAATGACATATATATAGTCATTTCCAAATCGGTTATGGACTGAGATCCAGCCTGGACAAATAAATATATCCCATTCACTTAGGTTTGATAAACAAAGGATCATAACTCTTCAAAATATAACCGAAAGCAGAGAAACTTCATCCTGCACAACTATGGGGCATTGATCACATATCATGCAAATTTCATACTTGTCCAGGCTGGATCTCGGTTAATATTGCATGGACAAGTCCCAATTCACAAAGATTTCAAGAAAAAAGGGCCATAACTCTTGAAAATATAAGCGAAACGCGGAGAAACTTCACGCTGCACAACTACAGGGCACTGACCACATATCCTGCAAATTTCTTAATTGTCCATAGAACATTAACCGAGATTCAGCCTGGACAAGTCTCAATTCACAAAGATTTGAAGTAAAAAAGGGCCATAACTCTTGAAAATATATGCGAAAGGTGGAGAAACTTCACACTGCACAACTACAGGGCACTGACCACATATCCTGAAAATTTCATAATTGTCCATAAAATATTAACCGAGATCCAGCCCGGACAAGTCCCACTTCACAAAGATTTGAAGAAAAAAAGGGTCATAACTCTTGAAAATATACGTAAAAACGTGGAGAAACTTCATGCTGCACAACTACAGGGCACTGACCACATATGCTGCAAATTTCATAATTGTCCCTACAATATTAACCGAGATCCATAACCGAGATCCAGCCCGGACAAGTCCCAATTCACGGAGATTTCAGGAACAAAGGGCCATAACTCTTGAAAATATAAGCGAAATGGGGAGAAACTTTACGCTGCACAACTGTGGGGCACTGACCACATATCATGCAAATTTCATACTTGTCCATACAATATTAACCAAGATCCAGCCCGGACAAGTCCCATTCACAGAGATTTCAGAAAAAGGGCCATAACTCTTGAAAATTATACCGGAACTCGGAAAAAAACTCTACGCTGCACAACTACGAGGTACTGGCCACATTCCATGCAAGTTTTAATCCTGTCCATCAAATATTAACCGAGATATCGCGCGGACAAGAAACTCGGACGGACAGACAGTACGACAGACGAACGAACGAACGAACGGACGGACGGACAAAGCGATCGCTATATGGGCCCCTCTAATTAGAGGCGGGGGGGGGGGAGCATAATTACTACTAGAGTAACTAGCCTACTTCTGTGCAAGTGGTATTACAATGAGATAGATTATTGAGAGGGAATGAGAGACTTACTCAGATAAACCATGAGTACTAGTTGTCAATTGATTAGTTTTATGGTCAGTTTGATAACTTTCCAGTTAGTTTTTAAAGTAAAATACAATTTACATTTGATAATTAACCTTCTGTCAGCCAGAGCACCATATCATCAGCCTGTTCCTCAATGCACATCTAAATCCCCCTCCTCACATCAGGCCTTGTTGGGGGTTTTTAACCCATTTTCTGGCTTAAGTCATCTGGATGCCCATAAGCTTTGTACATACTCCACATGAATGGGCACCAAAGAGTCTCCACATTAATGGGTACAATCAGAGTCTCAAAATGAATGGGCACAACCAGTCTTCACATTAATGGGTACAACCACAGTCTCCACATTAAAGTGAACGTAAAGGCTGTGACAACATACACGCGATGTTGAAGAACTATATTAAAAGTATCAGTTGGCAGCAACAAATATTTTTTGTGATTTTTTCTCTTCCGAAAAAATAATTCCAAACTCCGGAATAATTGACTGGTGCAACAATCGACTGGAGTCCGCCATCTTCGTCTATTTAGTTGCCTTGCGCCAATGAAAACGCTTCCTTGTAGCACGTGATATTTTCCTGTGACGTAGTATCACTTTGTTGTGGCTTTACTGTAACACGAATTGTAATGGCGGAGGTGGGGGGCTCGGTTGTTTCAAGCGTGTTTTGACTGTGTTGCGTGTCTCCAGCAAGTGTTTACCGAGCTGAAACTTGTCAGGGCGCAGTGGTGGCAAGCAAAATACATCCGTCTCGGGTTCTCCTCTGCTACCGCTACAGTCGGATAAGTTATCATTACACAGATTCCCGTTAGGGAAGCCGGGACTCAAACAGTGACTGCACAACATCGGCAGACTAGACTGTACTCCAACCGAGAAATCTGTGCTGTTTTCGGTCTATTTTAAAGCCGAATGTTTCCAACCGGACCTCTACGGAAGGCTGATGTTGACGCCCAGCAGGAGAGCCAGGAGGCGAAGGAAATTAAACTTTAAAGAAGATGCAATCCCAACAGAATTGTCGCATCGTAGATCAAAGACACCGAGATCAACAACATCGATTCAGAAACGTCAGAGTGTGGAAGTTCTAAACTTTTAAGTGAGGTAAAAATAATTTTATTACCGTTTGGCGGGACAGAGACACTGGGAGATAGGCATATTATACGAAGTGTCGAAATCTGGGTCTTCGATAACATGTTTACATGCTTACTGCGCTTTCTAACTCCACAAAGTGGAGAGCTCCCAAGGTGATACGACGTCACTGCTCTGAGGTGAGATAGCCAACATGGCTGCTGCCGGGGAACAATAAAACAACAGAGATAATTTCGTTCCTACTCGGTGCAAAAAAATCCCCAAAAATATTTGTTGCTGCTGTTTGATACTTTCATTGTAGTTCTTTCCCACAGAGTGCATGTTGCCTCAGCCTTTACGTTCACTTTAATGGGTACAACCAGTCTCCATATTAATGAGTACCACCAGTCTCCACATTAATGTGTGCAACCAGTCTCCAAATTAATGGGTACAATGAGAGTTTCCACATTAATGGGTACCACCAGTCTCCACATTAATGAGTACAACCGGAGTCTCCGTGTTAATAAGTACCACCAGTCTTCACATTAACGGGTGTAACGAGTGTCTCCACATTAATAGGTACAACCAGTCTCCACATTAGTGAGTGAGTGAATATGGTTTAACGTCGCTTTCAACTATATTTTAGTCATATCATGATGTTGGATCCTATTCCTTTTCACACCTGGGAACCACGGTCTCCACAGTAGTGGGTAAAACCAGTCTCCAAATTAATGGGTACAACCAGTCTTGACATTAACAGGTACAACCAGAGCCTCCCCATTAGTGGGTACAACCAAAGTCTTCAAAAAAGCAGATACAACCAGAGTCTGCACATTAGCAGGTACAACCAGTCTCCACATTAGTGGGTGCAACCAGAATCTCCAAATTAATGAGTACAACCACAGTCTCCACATTAATGGGTGCAACCAGTCTCAACATTAATGGGTGTAACCAGAGTCTCCATATTAGTGGGTACAACCAGAGTGAGTGAGTGAGTGAACAGAATTTAACATCGCTTTCAACAGTATTTCAGCTATATCACGACGAACCAACTAAGCACCACCCAGCCCAGTTGTGTTCCTGCTACTTCAAAGAAAAAATCTTCCATCCACCCTATAAAACACGGAGGACAGCACACAAGACACAGGCAGGACGCTCAGCCCTCGAAATTTGGCGTAACCGAAACGATCGGTTACGTGTCGGTTACGTGGTTGTAAATTCTGCAGAACGAATAATCGGTTACGTAAAAATATCGACTTGCGCTACGGTATGACGAGTGCCATTGAAAATGTCAGGGCGACCGGCCCAGTGACAGTCATCAATCGTTGCCTTACCGGTCTATATTTCTCCTCTATGGTATCTTCGAATCATGCTTCGGAGTTTATACAGTTTTTATTATGGAATTAGTATCATGAACGTGTGATTTTGCATCAGAAAGAAATAAAAACACGGAGGTTCGAAACGAAAAAAACTGACATTCTGATGGCGCCAAAAAACGGAAGCATGCGATATCAAGGGGACACAACTCCCAACATACAAAGCCTGAATTCATCCAATCAAATGCGGGTCAATTCTACAGCGCGGGACAGCACGCACACGGAAGTGGATGGAAATCAGTGTGAATGCAGTAATTTCTCATCTCCGGATCCTCCGGACCGCAGATTCGATATGCAAAACGGCTCAAAAGCGAAAATTGACTCTGTGAACATAAAAACATTCCAGAAGTGGTCATTTCACGATGACTTTAGAAAAGTTTTGTCTGCTTTTGTTTTACTTTCTACACATTTCACATTTTATTTTTTTCAACACCGTCCCTTTTATTCCATGCCTGGGTGCTTCTTGCTGAATTTCTGACGAATAAGTTGCACATGTTACATCGCAGTTTGAGAATATTGCCATCAGCTGCTGTTTCAAAGACTCTCAAAACAATTTTGTATTTTATTGTAATAATATATATATAATAATATATAATACACATTTTCTTCATTTTCAGAAAAAAATTTGGCTAACCTGTTTACGTAACCAATGGGTTACGCAACCTAGTCCTACGTAACCGAACAATAGGTTACGTGAACATCGTGACCCAGAACTATTTTTGGGTTACGCAAATTTTTGAAATTTCGAGGCCGGACGCTTACATGATGCAATTAAAACAAGTGCAATTACAGTGCTATACATCACATTATCAAGTTCCTGTTGCTTCTCACCAAATGCATTGAAGCAACAGGAACCTGAACCCACCCAACCACCCACTGCTTCAAAGAAGAAATCTTTGAAGCAACAGGGAACCAGACACCCTCCATCCACCCTATATAACACTGAGGATGGCACACGAGACACAGACAGGACGCTTAAATGGTCCAATAAAGACAAGTGATATTACAGTGCTAGACATCACATTATCAAGTTCATGTTGCTTCTGAACAGGAGCATTGAAGTAACAGGAACCCGTGCCCACCGGACATCGACCAACCACCCGCTGCAGCGAACAGTCTAGGACTAGTTGCATTCACAAGAAAAGCTAACGGTCAGACAGACAGACACTATAATACAATAACTCTCAGCACTCGTAATGATAGGCTTACTCTGGTATGAACTTTGGCCCCTTCTGTACGCTTCTTTTTATGTGGATTACTGGCTGCATCACTCTCTTCTTCATTTGGATTCACGTCTAAAAGTACAACAATGTGGAATTATTACTGATCATTATAAAGCTCATGGATTTCTTGAGAGCAGGTCATCAACTCTGCTTACTTGTTAGAAGGTAATGGCCAACACAGAATAATATATAGCCACCCCTGTGCAATACACCAGCAGATAATGTTGTTGACACACCTAGAGACAAATGTGAATGAAAGGCAAGAAGCTTGTTGAAATTGGGGCATGCTACAAATCGGCGTAAGGCATTTCAAACAGAATGGCATGATGTGCCGAGTTGGAACTCCTAAGAACTCCCGTATACTTCTTGGAACTCAGCAGAGAAAGGATGGAGGAATGGCATGCGCTATCCCAATTGGAAATTCTCTCCATGATGATCAGAACACCAAAGTGGGCAATGGGCATCTCATTTGGATCACCGGTATATGCCATTCCTATGAAGGAACATATGCTCTACTTTCAAGAAGCTCCCTAATACTGATCAGTCATTGAGTAGGAAAGCCTAAAGAGAACTGCTGATAGCGCAAATCATTCAGTGCAAATAAATGGCCACTAAACTGTCATAGAAATGGATGATATAAAATATTTGTGAGAATAAATTACTTGCAAATTTCAAAAAATTATTTCTTCAATACTGCAGTCAGCTGTCGTATGGTAACTTTCAAATCCAACTGACATCTCAAACACACCATCTTAGCTTGCTAAGGGCATTTCACGTTCCACTTAACACTACCCTTAGCTCAATGGCTTCGTTCTCCGTGTATTTCGCCCCATGTCAGCTTCCAGAAGCATCAAGTCACATGTCCGCTCTATTTAAACGAGCCAATGAAATTATCAAAATTCAAATATTTTGACCTGGGAATCTCAGATGTGAGACATGTCGATTGCTCGAGGCGCAAGACTGTGGGAGACCAAACCGAAGTTGTGCGAATTAGCTATTTTATTTCTCACTCTAATGGAGCATGCTTCTTTGTTTTTCTTAAGAAAAATCATATTACAAACGGCCTAACATATTAGAAAAAAATAAAATCGGCGGCAGTTCACAGGAAAATGATATGATTTTTCTTTTGTGATGGGGGCACTTCGAGGCCCACCAAGAGATCATTTCAATCGATCGCTTTCTGGAGGTGTGTCTTCATTTTATGAATGTGATTGCGCCGATGTCGGGTCTCACGGGACCAATCGCATGTGACCATTTGGGAAACGCCCTATTAGACTCAGATATCACCCGTTCTTCCGTTCTCATAACTTCTATGAGCAGAAGTTTCTACGTATGATCGTGCCATGCGTTCGGATGATGAAACACATTGTTAGTAATAAATATAGAGATATTAAATACCCAAGTGTAATTTCATTCACTTACTTTCATTCTAATCTCGCTTTAAGTTGATCATTTTTGATAAACCACATTTTCATGTGTTCAACTTATTCGGTAATCTGCTTGAGTGTAAAACACTATAAAACAGTACCCCTGGGTTATCTCCCTTTTAGTAGCAGCAGATATCCCCAACATCCCCAACAAGAGGATTGGACTGTTCAAGTTTTACAACATTTCTATTCTGATCAATATATTGAAATTTAGAAAGTGAGTTACAATGGTATTGTCTTGAGGATTGAATTGATAACACCTGTGGAAATTATGAATGAATTAATAACACTCGTGGAAAGTTATGAATAAATTAATAACATCTGTGGAAAGTTAAACAATAAATCCAGTAGATCCACTGATGATTCTTACATAATACACGAGTAGTGTAACTGCGAAGAATGACAAATTAATGATGTTGTCATGGTATTGCAGTCTATTATTAGACAGGATGCTTCTACAATATATCACGCAAGCTTGTTTACCTGGGTTAATCACTTCGATCTTTCTAGAAGATTATTATAAATTGTATGTAGGCCGGATGATGATGTAATGCATATTCGAGAGGCTTCTTGATTTGGTAGAATGTACTGAAATGCCGCATAAAGTATAAATAGCATAACACTCAGTTATTCTAGAGGGAATATTTGACTGTTAATCCTTGACTTCACAAACCTTTATGTTACGTTTTTCTGTTATTGTAAGTTTGATGTAACAATGTTGTTTATATGACTTGTATATTTCGGTCTACATTAGGCCAAGTTCAGCAAGTTTTACACTCTAGCAGATTGAACTTGTACTCATCTCATAAGCCTACCGTTTAAGATACCTCTGTATATACTCTATCAATGTTTAACTTCAGTGTCTAGCATGTATGTATTACTCTGATCACATGTATTGTTTACTTTTATTTCCACCAATCACTGTACTTAAGTCTATTCACGCTGAACATGTATATATTAGATATTTTATCTAGTACTTGTTACTTGCTGATGATGGCCTAATAATAGACCGAAATGCACAAGTTGTACAAACAACAGCATGAATTTGTCATTCTTCGGAGTTACACTACTCGTGTGTTAAGCAATAAGTCTCAAATAACTTACTAGCTGACCATATTTTCAACATCTTGTCCCAGGAACCACTGCAAATCTGAAATATAAAATAAAATAATAAAATATATTTATATTCTCTAATCATAGATTTAATGCATTTTCAGTATAGACTTTGTCATCACATGGTCATAGGATGAACATTCACACTCGAGAGATGAGCTACATTGGGTTGAAAGGGGACGGAATTGGACGGAAGGTGATGAGAGGAGGGATGGGTGTCATGTCTCTGTGAGTTTTATGTTACCTTATACAAAAAATCTAGGCTTGCATCAAAGTGAATAAAACAAAAAAACAAACGATACCCTTGTTTTAGTGGAGTCGACTGCCACACAATCCACACTGCCAGCATGTCCTCTACAGGCGTGTATGCAGTCTACTTCATTCTTCTCTCTATCCCACTGCCATATTAGTAACGTCTGGTCATGTGATCCACTGACAAATGCGCTGATTGGTTCATCTTCTATGAATTGGAAGAATGGGAATTTGTCATAGTTAAAGGTGAAATGCAAAGGTTTTTAGATTCTCCTTTTTGTATTTTATACTGGTTGAACAATGATAGACCGATATTTCTGTCTACTTTTCTTCGTTTATTGTGAAATAAGTTTGTCTGTCAGAAGCTTTTAACTAATAACCGAAGCCCAGCTGAATTCTGATTTGCAAACCATCATTGCTTATCTTTCCTTGATTGTGACGTCACATCAGAACAGCCCCCCAAAGGCTCAACGTTACAGGTATTGACGTCCACAAACCAGCGTCAAACAAGGGCAGATAAGCGATGTGGATTTCCTTTCTAAATAGACTGTCGTTATAACATTAGCTAACCCATGGAGAGCATAAAAAGAAAAATATGAAAACCTTTGCATTTCACCTTTAAACATATAATACAAAAATAACAGAGGAACATTCTTGTGGAGACAGGAGAATATGATCCGGTGAGGAAGGTTTAATATATAGTTCAGTCATAATTTAAAGAGGTATATGTACTCGCCAGTTGTCAGAGTACTGCAGGGTGAGTGAGTGAATAGGGTTTAACGCCCCTTTCAACATTTGTTCAGCTATATCACGTCGGGGAAGGGAGGGGCGGGGGTACCTGTTTTTAACAGAGCAGATCTAATGCTGACATTTTATAGTGCTGCGCACCGAAATATCATATCATAGGAAGACATGACACCCCACTCAGTCACATTATATGGACACCGAGCGAACCAGTCCTTGTTTTATCATCTTAATGCTGAGCTTAAGCAAGCCAAAACATGATCCTTACTGTCTTAGAATATGAGCTCTATTTTTTTATACCCTATACACTGTTTTTTATTATGATTGTTATAGCACTTGGCTCCTAGGCAGAGCATCGATATATGATGACTGATCGAGTTTTTATAAATAAAGCTTCTATTCTATTCTATTCTATTAATAAATTCTGCAAAATTCTCTTGAGGCACACACAGAAATATATATCTCTATCAAAGGGTAGTTAAAAATAAACTGTCATGCATTTAATTTGCATAATAATAGGCCAAATATCTGTCATGCTACTGGAACAACATTGACTGGTTCTTCAGATGGTACATTAATTTTATGACATGGAACAATAGATAGATAAACGGGTCCGAAGTTTTGGAACGTTGGTTAAAAAGGAACCAAAAGTTAATAAGAAAAAAACGGCCTTTTTCACCTCCATTTTAGAGAGCGAGATCTCCCTAACCTGTTAAGTCACCAGTTCATGTGGACCATTGCCACTGTACACAATCCCTTCCAAATGAATAGGGAGATTCCTAAATTTGTAGACACCAGAGTGTTCAGTCTGCTCTCTTTTAAGAGTTAAAATTATATTTTTTCTAAGCAAATTCCCTTTATCAAATGAAGTCTGAAACCCTATGCGCCCCTTTTTCTCATAAAACAGAACCCATGATATTCCCTGGTGAAAACAGTCAAACTAACCAGTCCAATCAAATCCCTTTGCGTGGGAGTGATTGCACCAGTATATAATTAGTGGGAGTAACTGCCGCATATGGTTGGCCATCCCTGCCAGAATTCGTCATTTAGAGGCTGCCTCTAAATAATATATACCATGGTATAAAATGCCAAGCCTGCCATAATTCGTATTTAGAGGCTACCTCTAATTATTTTGTACCATGGTATAAAATGCCGAGCCTGCCATAATCCCTATTTAGAGGATGCCTGTAAATCGCCAAGCCTGCCACAATTCGTATTTAGAGGCTGCCTCTAATTATTTTGTACCATGGTATAAAATGCCGAGCCTGCCAAAATTCGTATTTAGAGGCTGCCTCTAATTATTTTGTACATTACTTACAGTCTATATGGAAAAAATTTGATTCCATTAACTCCGCAGTCCTGTAATTTTATGCTAACTTGATCGCGTTTCGCCGCAGTCGGGTAAAATATATACGGTAGTCCCCCGCACGTGGTCGAGTGTCTGCACACGGCCCGCTATTGAATCATTCTTCAGTTTCCAGCATTCGTATATCAAATATCATTTTTTCAATCAGCATTCCTTTATTTGAAAAATCCCTATTTAGAGGATGCCTGTAAATCGCCAAGCCTGCCACAATTCGTATTTAGAGGCTGCCTCTAATTCCTATTTAGAGGATGCCTCTAATTCATTTTAGCCGTAAGTCGTAATTTTCGCCTTCTTATTACTTCCACCAATGATATGCGCTTTCACAAATTTGGTGCCATATCTCTACGCTTGTTACAAGTTTACTCATTGGTCAAATTTAATATTCTTGATATGACATCGAGTTGTTTATGACTTACGGCCAAAATGAATTAGAGGCATCCTCAAAATGGGAAATATGGCAGGCTTGGCGATTTTATACCATGGTACAAAATAATTAGAGGCAGCCTCTAAATACGAATTATGGCAGGCTCGGCATTTTATACCAGGGTATACATTATTTACAGGCAGCCTCTAAATACGAATTGTGGCAGGCTTGGCGATTTACAGGCATCCTCTAAATAAGAATTATGGCAGGCTCGGCATTTTATACCATGGTACAAAATAATTAGAGGCAGCCTCTAAATACGAATTATGGCAGGCTTGGCATTTTATACCAGGGTATATATTATTTACAGGCAGCCTCTAAATACGAATTGTGGCAGGCTTGGCGATTTACAGGCATCCTCTAAATAAGAATTATGGCAGGCTCGGCATTTTATACCATGGTACAAAATAATTAGAGGCAGCCTCTAAATACGAATTATGGCAGGCTTGGCATTTTATACCATGGTATATATTATTTAGAGGCAGCCTCTAAATGACGAATTCTGGCAGGGATGGCCAACCATAGCCGCAGTTAGTTTACTTCTGGATGTCGACAGCCGATCCACAAAGACATCACAGTCTAAATGTTGACAGCTGACATCACCCATGCTGAGATCAAAGCTTTCTTCCCTCCAGCTGTGCTCGGTGTTGAGTTCTCGCACCACACCAATGGAATTGTCAGTTTCGGTTAGGTATCACTAGGAAACTTTTTTCTGGAGAGATCCTGACAGATGCTTATGACCATGATGACTGACCGAGGCTCCAAACTGGTAATATGCATCGAAGATAATCGAGTACATTCTAGCGATATATAAACAGACTCGTGCAAATGTATTGCAACAAAACGACCTAGCCTTCAAGATACTCCGGGTATGACCCTGATATGAGGAAAATTAGAACACACAAGGGCTAATCAGGAAGCACAAGGGCAATCAGAACCCACCACGAAGACAGTTCATGTTGTCAAACTGACCTTGTTTAAGCCAGCACACACATTTAACTGGGTCTGTGTGACCTGGGATAGCCATGACTGCTGTACCATCAGTCCTCCATAATCTCACTGTGTTGTCATAGCAACCAGACAAAATACTGAAAACAACAAAAATTTCAAGAATTTTCAAACAAATGTCAAAATTTTGTCAAACAAAAGAATGTAGAATTGAACCAGGACAATTAATGTTGCACGAAACCTCAAGATAAAAAATGTTGTATTCAAAATACGATTTCGGTACTGAACACATGTGAGCAGTTAGAAATCTTTCCAAACAAATGGGAAATTCTTCTGAGAAAAGAATGCAGGGTTTGAAGGGATTCAATTTCAGGTTTAAGCCAACACCTCCAATATCAGAAACAAGTACATGTATGTTACGTATTTTGAATGACCTCACCATTTAAAATGTAACAGCTGTGATACTTGATACATGTGCAACATAACGATGTGAATAATAAATGTACCAAAATTTCCCCAACATTTCACTCGTATTCGGTCTCGGGGAATTCGAAAGCAGCTTTCTACAGTGGGTGAGTGCAAGCAATGCAGAGAATGGAATAGAGTAATGACAATGTAGTGCTGTGACATTGTTAATCTATCCAACATCACAAGTTCCAATATCCTAATTTAGTATACCACAGTTACACTTTGCGAATAGGCAGACATATGTGTATTATTTTCAATCCCACATGCCTGATGTATCATACCTGATAACATACTAAATAACTCACTATTTCATCGTGGACTGGACACAACTGACCCAGTCATCATGGAGGAGGGAGTTGTGAGGCTCCGGAGTGGGGTGTCTCTCTACATATTCCACAGACACAACAGCTTCCTGAAAATAAGATATGTAAGTTCAAATCAGAAAATGACCTATTTGAGTATAACGGAGTACAACAAAAAACCAAATTCACACCACTAATCCACCAGTTTTGAATGGCATGTAACCGTAGTTAACATATTGTGAATGCCTTCTCTGGAATTGTACCTTAATGATTACCGAGTTCAGAGTGTTAAGTGAAGATCTGCATTACTGTCATGATTTACTGCTGACATATGTGAAAGTGTTGATATATCATTGATGTATAGAATAGATTATGTGAAAGTGAACGCAAGTGTTACTACGATAACTTACTGTTGATGTTTCCTTTTGTTCCAAATGTTTCCCCAGTGAGACACGGAGAAACTCTCCATCAATCAGGAAATCAAACTCCACATTTCTGTCCCCTTCTGTCAAAAGCAAAGAAATGGAAAGCAAGAGTATTACCTATGTATGCGTGTACTTCAACTGGTGAATATAATATATGTGTATATACAGCAGAACACAACATATAGTGGGAGCTCCTGACTAATATCAATCAATCACCTAATGAAACAGTGGGACGTGAGCATGTATCCTGGCTGCTGGGCTGCAGAACGTGGTTTGGGAATCTGTCCCACATTTCTATATTCAACGTAAAAGTAAATATTGAAGAAATAAAATATGAACCAGGATTCTAGTTTTGTTAAATATGTGATTTACCATGTGACAGTAAGCTGTTTATTAGAGCGCTAAGATCTTTCGTCGTCACATTTGATGGCACAGAAAATGGAGAGTCTGGTACAGAATACCTGAAAAATAGAGGAAAAAAATGAAAGAAATTAACTTAAATTTATTTTAAATTAACAAGTACATAAACCACATGATTCACAGATATTTGTTTTGTAAGCTTATTTTGTTTGAAAAAGCTTATATTAGGAATCCTCGAGTTCAAAGCACCCTCCGCAAACTGACGAGTACTGTACTTCTCACATGCCATGTATCTAGAGGTGTAGCTAGAGGGATATTCCTCAAATATGTAAATGCAGAGGAGTACTACTCACGACACTACACAGAATCTTGTCTTATGAAGCTCCCTACTCTTCAATACACTCATTTAGTGATAGTGGGCCTTCATCTGGACTGAGAAGTTCAGAACCTGTGCAAATTTATCATAAAACTGGGAGTGAACTTCCTATCTTAACTATTATAACATAGCAAATCATGCCTTACGCTATGCATTGAAGCTATGCACTCAAGGGTCGCCAACACACCGGCTGTTACCACGAGGTTACACTCTCGGAAAATGGCCCACAAATAATTCATCTTTATCGATCAGGTAACATTTACAGTCCATAGTGATGCCCCGATAATCCAAACGTGTAATGAGCCTGTGAACTTTTCAGTCCATACCCCACTTCATAACAACTGCCATGTCATTTTAACGCCAAATTCACCGATATGATGAAGTCAATTTGTGAAGGTCGTGGGGAAATCTAAAATTTGATGTTGGTTATTTCGTAAAAACTGATGGAAATGGCACTGTGTAGGCATAATAATAACCGCCATTAGTCTTCAATCTTGTAAGCTACTTACTAAGATACTCGCATTTCATTTATCAACCCTACTGGTAACAGGTAATATGCCCAAGCAAAACATGCATATACAAAATGCCCCATAGGGGCCGGGCCGTTTTGGACAGGGTTCAAATTGACATTACCATATACCTACCTTGCCCTGCGACGTCATCACCCTACTGAATCGACGAGTATGATTATAGGTGAATGCACCAGTCCATTTGTCATGCGACCATGAACTGTAGGTTGGATCACTTCACATTGAAGCCGCATAACAGCTGCAATGTTATAATGAGGCAACATATGATTATATATCAGATATGTCGACAGTCCATTGTAGCTACCATTTGTCCTGGCAACAGCCCATTTGGCGAATCATTGGCCAAGGTTACACGGTTCACGTCAGTTCGGACTGACCGTATTTTGACCTACCATGGACTGTCGATCGATCCGATGATGATACAATGGACTGTCGTAATATGAGACAGACAGAGAATAAACTATTAATGGTTCATATTCCTCTTAAACACACACAAGTGAAAGGAATCGAGAGATGAATGAGTCAGTGATACATGAGGCAGATGTTCATTTTGTGCTCATTTCCTCACACTGTAATTCGATGCTAATACCTACCATGGACTGTCTACCAACACCTAAAAACACCTCTCGCCACAAAAATGTTTAAAATTTTTGTTAACTTGAAATAGTAATAACCCTACATTTGGTGACAATATAGTACAATATCTCTCCTTCAAAAAATGACTGGACACCAGTAACCATACCTGTCATCGATATGCTGAAAATCGTTCATTTTCGGCTGTGGTGACTGTCATCCGGTCAGACACACGCCCACGCTTGATAACGAAAGCACCGAAAAACCTACCATTGACTGTGATTTGACACGTGACCGGCGGTTTTCACCTATAATCATACTCGTCGATTCAGTAGGGTGGTCATAGCTGTTTGTAAACAGAATATGTGCCCTCTGCTGTAGGCAAAAGATTTAAAGTATCAAGGGAGACAACTCAATTAACATGCAAATTTATAGGCAATGGTCCCAAACGGTCATCATTTATAGTCATGGATTAGCGTCATATATTGAAACGAAATTTATGGATATGATTCATTTGTCACAAAACTTAAATTCATTTTTGTATATAATAATATTTTTATGACAAATTCTAAGCAAATGAACATTTTAGCAGTGAATAAACTGAGGCCTTCAGTAGGCCTACAGCATAAATGTTAAATTAGGCTATTTTAATTTTCATATTTCAAGTACTACAGAACTAAGTTTAAATTTGAACTTCATTATTATAAGATGCCGCATCTTCTTTATGGGGCTAGACCAATGCGACTATATATTTAGAAATAAGATTGTTTTCACGAAACACAAAACTTTCATATCCATTCTGACCAAATTGTCATTTTCTATCCATTTGTCACTTTGATCAAAAGCAATCTAGTGTTTCAATGTCGCTTTTTATCGACCGTGACATACACCAATACCATTTTGAGTCAAGGTCTTAGGTGTCATTTTAGCTACGGGTTTAGCCAGATTCAGGAAACGTCTCACCTATGTATTATCACAGGATAAATAGTCTGGAGACAAGGGGCCGCCTAGGCTCCGGAAGCCCCAGGGGTTTAGATGCTCTGAGATCCATTCTAGGGCATTTCTGGCCATGCACAGAGCACATGTGACGTCTGAGCCTCTTTCTACAAACTTACAGGTCATTTTATGCAGTATAAAAATGGAACAAAATGGAGTGATCACTTTCCATATCACTCTTCTAAATTTTCAAGGAGAGCTTTTGGTCACTCTCCTCAAAATTGCCAATGCAATGAAGAACGATATTGGAGAGAGTGATAACTCTCGCATCACTCACGCAAAGCAGAATCCAGGAGAGTGATCATATATTTTTTTAATTTAAAATTATATTTAACATTTGTTCAGTTTTCATTATATTTTTAGTTTTGTCTGTTAGTTTGTATTTATATATGTAGATTCTTTTTCACAATATTTTATCTAATGCAGATACAATATAGCCGCTAATGAAGTTTTGTAAAACCTCAAACCAAATAGGCACTTGAAAAGAAACACCGTTGTTGCTGCGTTTTGGTCAAAACAATAACATGAAGCTTCTTGTCTCATCACTCCAAGCCCCTAGCCGACCTACTTAATGACACACTGCGCATTTGCATTGTATTTATCGGCATCAATTAGAACCAGGGAAACGTGTTAGTCCATGCTTGCGATAATTATCTGGGTTTTGCATTTTTGGCAACACAACTGATGGTGACGGATCTCGCCAGTTTCTCTTTTGCGGGTCACATAACACTTAACACATAACACATGCCGTAACACGGCATCAGATTCATCGTCATCCCTCAATCCCTCGCTGTCAGAATCCGACTTTAGGTTTTCCTTGCTGAAGAAATCTATCAATAATAGGCCTCAATCGTTTTTACATCTTGCCGCTTTACAATTCTCTCATAGAGTAAAGCCAATCTCCGCCCAGATAGATTGATTTGTTTGGGGATGATATCATAGTACCCTTGTGCAAAGAGCTGAGACCACATTCTCAGTGGCTTACTTATACCAACAACTGCATAGGGTACAGTGGGTTGGAAAATCTACGTGAATGTCAGATGATTTGATAAAACCTTTAGGAACAGGGTTGCCCTCATTTTCAAGTTCATGCCTTGGATTTCTGCGACTCGAGGGGATTTCCACGAGGTAGACGTCCAACAATCCATAACAACTACAACAACCATGTTTGGGTTTGTTTTTCAACGTTTCAATGTTTGGGGTTGTTTGGGTTTGTTTTTAATTATTTTGTCCTTGGAAAGCACACCATCTCAGGGATATGCATTAAACATTACCCATAAAGAATAGCCATCCCATTTTTTAAATGGCCGTCTGAATGTCACACACTGAGGTTGGTCGTCTCAAAGACGGCAAGACGCATTGCTGGCTAAACCTATGTAGCTACTGGATAGCTATTGGTCCCAACCTACGATTTTTATATGGAACCCTGTCCTACCAAATTTTGGTCGAATTCCCGGCAAATCATGTTACGCGTGTACAGGTAAAGTAAACATTGCAAGAAATAACTGAAGATAATATTATTTATGATAATAATGCATGACATTTATATTTCCATGATCCTAGGCTATAATACGGAGATGAAAATATGTATTTAGGTTTTTATTCTATGGATACGTTTGCAAAGGAAAGTTATCAAACATATACTGTCAGGAATATCGCAAAAACTTCCTGTGAAATCGACACCATCTTTTCTCTTTAATTATACAAGGAAACTGCTAAAGAAACAGAATTTCATGATCCTATAATACTAGAGAAGTAATTTATGTATTTAGATTGTTATTTTATGGAAGTCTTTTCAAATAAAGTTAACAATATCTAGTGTCGGTTTATACATCGCGGAAAATTCCTGGCGAATTGACACCATCTTTTCCGATAAATATTATGGCTAAAGATACAGCAATAATATTTACATTTTCATGATCCTATAATACTCAAGATGAAAAATAAGCAGTTAGATTTATATTTTATGGCTGCGCTTTCATAGTAAGTTAACGTTATTGAAACCAGCTGTTGGTATATCACGGAAAATTCTCGGCGAATTTAACTCCCAACTTTTCTTTTAAACATTACAAGAAAAAAGAATATACAAAAATATTTATATTTTCATGAAACTATAATACTCGAAAAGAAAACTATTTATTTACATTTGTATTTTATGGATGTGTTTTCAATGAAAGTTATTAAAACGTTTTGTGTCGGTGTATCGCGGAAAATTCCTGTCGAATCGACACCTTTCACAGTAAACTTCTCAACGTGAGGTAAAAGAAATGTGTGGCAAACGATATATTTCTGAAATGGGTTACTTTACAGGTTTAATAAAACAGAATCAAATATCGAAGAAATACCGGCAGACTAACCAACTGTTGGTTACCATGTCCGGCGTATTTCCCCTCCCCCCCCCTTTATATATTTGCAGAATAGGCCATGCCCACTGCCCTGTAGGCCTAGGTTTGAAGTTTGCCATGATGTAAATTTACTGAGAATTTGTCATAAGAATATCTATTATAAACAATGCATAAATATAAGTTCTGTGATCAATGTATCACATCCATAAATTTGCTCCTAGATGACAAATCACGACTATAAATGTGAGCCGTCTTGGGCCATTGCCTATTAATTTGCATGTTAATCGAGTTGTCTCCCTTCATTCGAAGGGATCCCATTCGAAGAGTTTTCTGCATGCAAATTTATGCGTGCAACTCCAGAAGTGGGACCCGATTGTAAACATTGACAACCTATGTATCAATAAATTCGGTTGCAAGATAACATGCCGGTTGTGTGGCTTCGACTGAAAATTTTACAGGGTAATTTCTCATTCGGATTTATTATCGGGGCATTACCAGGTTACGACCGGCAGGTAAGAATCAATTGTGGACCATTTTAGAGAGTGTAACATCGCGGTAAGCAACGGTGTATAAATCTGTGCGTTGGCGACCAGTTGGTGCCCATGTGCATAGCTCCTGGCACGACTGTTGCCGTGGAACAAATTATACGAGACACCCTGTAAAAAACTGGGCTATTCCTATCTCTTCCATTTAGGGTGTGCAAATTAGAATCAGGAGGGCAAACCACTCCTACACACCCCTCACACTGACTTACAATGATGGTTTCTCGACCTAATCATCTAATTTTCTGTACATGTTAAAACGAAAGTCCTTTAACGATGTAATAGTTGTCCCCCCTTTGGTGAAAAGAGAGTTTGCAACAATCAAAAGGAAACGGTGAAGGAATTCGCTAATGTCACTAACATGAATTCAAAAGCACCAAAGTACTATCTGATAACAGGGACATTGTATACCAGAAGACATCTTACCGAGAATGTTTGGTTAAAAAAGTGACCTGCACGTGTGAAACATTGTCATTTGACGCCATTCTCGCTGAGCGCATATATTTATCTTCAAACACTGGAGAGCTTCAATATTGATGATATTCTTCCGCCGAAGAGAATTTTTGAGAGAAAGATGTAGTTTCTTGTTAAGTAGAGAAAAAGGATACAAGCGTTGGTTATCCCATGCTTGTCATGAAACTCGTTTTCAAGGCCATAAACCAGACTGTGATCCCATTTCTTTATTGTATATGCTGTCGATATACCTGTATTTATTTTTCTATGGAGATTGGGATATCGTCAATGCAATATTATTTTTCATTGGACAAGATACTGATTTTTTTTACAACTTCCGCAATTTTAACCAATCAAAATTTACGTTGCTCGACCACGTCGTCTCGCTCCAGTGGTGAGGTGGCCAGCTTGGAAAGTCAAGTGGAAGTTTGTTTGGATCAGTTGAACATTTTTCACGTAAAATAGTAAACGATGTGAAAACTAAAGATGGACTTGTCGCTTATAACGTGGAACGATTTCGTTCCTGGAAGAGGCAGGGAAGTTCGTAGCTGACAAAAAAACCCAGAGATTCTGTAAACACGATTGGCACGGGTGTCGCTTGTGGATGCCCACGCTCATGTTCAACAGGTGGTTAGTGATCTGTGTCAATGTCGATGATTACGTTTGTCACTTTCATTTTCATGGGCGTTGGTTCCTAAATTAATTCAATCGTCAGCTAGACAAAGCTTCTATCATCGAAGTGTTTAATGTGGGAAGCATGCTAAATATTCATGGTAAATATTTGTTGCCAAAATAAAAATAATAAAAATTGGGGCTTGAAAACCATTTGCAGCTCAGAAGATTTGCTGATGAAGCACTTGGGACAAAATGGCACCAAGCAGCTTTGATTCCATCCATAATTAGCAAATTTACCAATACACTTCATACCATATCCAAATTATCAGCATGTCAACCAGTGACAGCGTAGATTATGTCAAGGCTGTTTATCAATATGATTATAAGAATGACAGAGGGGAAGCCGTATCGATTGAGAAAGGGAAACATTATGTTTTGTTGGAAAAGACCAACAACGAATGGTGGCATGTGAAAGAAATATCTGGCCACGAAAGAGACTTCTATGTGCCAGCGCAGTATGTTCATTGCATAGAAACGCATGCAGATGACGAAGTTTTCTCAGCATCAGGAGATGAGTCTGGCAGCAGTTCAGGCAGCGATGAATACGATTCGGCGGAGGATCTCGAAGAAGAAAATGAACCCGTAAAAATTATTGTGCCCAAGGGAAAAAAACTCCCCGAAATTCCCGGAGCTTCCAGGGCGATTCCGGTTAATAATAGAGTGAGCACGTTCAAACCTTCTACCGTCGTCAGTATCAGTGACACACCTCCAGTGGATTATGATAGGGATGGTGTAAAAAATGAAACTCCTCCTAAATCTGCAGATGATCTCAGAGAACTGCCTACGAGAATAATTCACTGTATTGACTCGCCTCCCCCTCCTCGAGGACCGCCCCCCAGTAATGATGGAGAGGAGATGAAGGTGGATGGCAGCAGTACTGGTACAGACAGTGGTAAGGGGTATGAACCAGTCGTCTATGCTAACCTGGATGCAATCAGAGGGATTGTCACAATTCCGGACAGTGAGACGGTGAGTATTATACATTAATGTGATGCTAAATGGTAATGTTATCGTCTCATCCTAGATTGAGTTATACTTTCATGATGGACTTTACATGGCATGATGAATAAAATATACATGCACAGATACTTCAAACACACAACAAAATTTCCTGGAGAAAACTGCCTGTGCACATTAGAGTTGTATCATAGTGGCGAACACGTCAATGACTCATCTTCTCAATAACACATGTAGTCAGATCTAGGGTGGGCATCACAGATCTAGAGTGGGGATCACAGATCTAGGGTGGGGATCAGACTCGAGTCATTCCACATCAGATCAACCGAACAGTCATGACAGTGGGCATCATCTGCACCAATTTTCTTGTAATTCAGTATGGTGGTCAGGATATATAAAAAATTAAAACTACACATATCTAGGTCAACAACTTTCTGAAATATAGGTCATTGAAATGTGGTCAGAAGTAAAATTGTATCAGATGACATCATTTTTGGTCCTGACACAACCATGCAGACACAGAATTTTGTGTACCCATTCCAAGTTCCATCTTGTTGCCTTCATAGCAACTAGAACTTCTGTAGCCCACCGCTATGACCACAAAACCACTAACATGAATAGAGCTGTCAACATTATACAAAAGTTTGTCATGTTTAAAATTATCTGTTCATGGTTCAATGCATGGCTGTATTCAGCATTTTTCAGTGTGAGGAACATTTGCATTATTTTTCAGATGCTTCAGGGACATTTAGTTGATTCTGCACTGCTTACTTTCTGATTTTTTTTGGTACCGGTACCGGTAGTATGATGTAAAAAGATTTTGCATTAATGATCACTATTTGCAGGAGCATCACTCATGTCAGTGATGTCATACATGTACCAGAGCTCGAAATAAGTAAAACAATACATGCATATATCTGAAGTGTCAGTGCATCCTTCCACCTGTAGGGCCTATATGAAAAAAATGGATGTTGTCCTATTGTATGTTTAATATGTTGCACAACAATGCTTATAAATATGATGAAATCATCAGGACATCAACAAAGACGTCACATTTTAGTTTTGTAAGAATTGGCATCATAATGAAAATGTTGCTTAGAACTTTCACTACAATTGCCCGCTATCGGCTATGAATGATCGTTTCAATCAGATTTGATGTCATGGGTTAGCAGGTCACAGCTTCACCGTTTCCAAACAGGCCGGGTAAACTAATGGAGGGTTTCAGGGTTTTTTTTTAACTCTGATGGCATTCCAAAAAACAGTAAACAGCTATTAAATGTCAAATATAACCCCTTACAAAAATGTAACATTGAAAATCGTATCTTTTGGAATAAACCTTAATAATAATGCCAATATTGTACATGTATCATTTAGTGTTAACCACAATTAAAATATTTACCTTGAATCATCATTAATTATGTGTAGGCTCAAGTTTCAGATTTTCCCAGCACTTCCTCTAGATGATGATACAGTGATTCTTCATTTCCCTGTTCTGTTACCATGGTCACCATAGTAACCATGGCAACAGTAGTATGTGTTGTAATCTCCCAGAATATTCAATGGATTGTCCGATCCCATACCCCATACAGAACAGACAGCTTCAGTTTTCTGTTCAAGGTTTACATGATCAGGGTATAAAATCTGCCTGTCCAAATATGACATTTTGCTAGATTTGGATGCATGGGCTACTTCGCTCATTTTCCTATCTCTCACATGTTAAATTTTCCAATTTTTACCTGTCCAAATATAAAATTGCCTGTCCAGTGGACATCTGTCTGTTTTGTTTAATTGAACTCTTGTTATTTTTCACATGATCTCTAACCCAGTGCTGATTGGTATTTCTGACTTTTGTCTCCAAACAGGGTATGAAGTGGCGGCCTGCTACATGTATTGGAAAAAAGCAGGCCAAAATTTGGACACTGCAGGCAATGTAAAAAATGGCCTGCGTAATGAAAAAAATAAATAAATGAATAAAATAAAAAATAGCAGGCCATAATTTTCTAGAAATGGACCTGAACCCTGATGGCGTATTATACATGTACATGTATAACTCTTTCAGTCATACATGTGATAAATTGTGCATTCATTTTCTCTGCATGACAGGTGATCATTTATCCAGAAATCTATGGTAGCTTCGCTTATGTAACGTATCAAAACTAATTGTCAACGCACAGTACACGTGCTGCATGACGTGAAGTCCTATCTGTAACACGAGACACCACGTTGAATCATATATTCATATTTATAATAGAGCAAATACAGTAACGTATTGTTGATAAACTGAGGTTGTAGGAGGAAAAGGAGTTGTAATACATTGTAGGAAATCCCCCAATAAAACAAGGACATGTGTTCAATCCTTCCCTTGTTTCAGGAATTAGCTGGCCCTCACCAAGGAGTTGAGGGGATATCAGTACTTGTGTGGTAATAAGGCCATTGCGACTTGATTGGTTGTTTAGCACAGGCTTGGTTTTTTAAATACACATGCTAGATGCTATAATTATTTATTATTAATTATTCAATTGCAAACCAATTGTATATATGAATATGAAGAACATGAGTAAGTTAAGCTTTACTCAAGAAAATGTAAATCCCTCATCTATTTTAATTATTTGCCCTCAAAATATAGATGAGGGCTGGTCATGCTAAACAGCTAATCAAGTGACAATGGCCTTTAGAAACCCATCTATGTGTAGTACTTCCTTGTTGTGGTTAGGAGTTCTGCTGCTAGTACATGCAGTGTGTTGCATCAAATGTAATCTCTAGTGTAAAGGTTGCTGCTGAATCTCAGGCCAATCTCAGTAAACTCAGATATATCACGCAGTATATATCTGAATTCAGCCTTATATGTATACATGTAAATCCCGTGCGAGTTGAAACTACTATTGTTAGCCAATCAGATGGATAGCTGGTTGTAACTATTTCAAAATCACGCCCACATGGCCCCACAGTAATTACACACGGTAGGTCGTGGTCTAATATATAAACATTATCCTGAAACAGTTTCCAAATATGACATCATTTCCAGACAGGGTTCGTAAACATCAAAGAGTTTACTCCAGCCGAAAAGTCTGGCTTTGTTAGGGGTAGAAAATATCAAAAGATTGTGCCGTGCGAAGATGTTAATCTCCTTGAAGTAAACATCAATCATTGTCAGAGCGAAAAGGTTGACATGGTCGTGATTGGCTTATTATGAGATCTCGTAGAATATCGGCGAACATTTTGCACGAAGTTTTCATAGCATTACGTCTAGATGATATTCCACTGATTTACCATCTTGGTTTACCTAGATTGAATCTCAGGCCAGAATACATCATCTATATCAAACAGAAGTCGTTCATGTTCATAGACTTCAGGAGAGCTGTTCATCACTCTTCTGGGGTTCGAGCCCAGCTGGTCCATGTGTGAAGGTTTGTCAGTTACTTGCCGAAGGGCTGTGGTTCTCTCCGGGTACTCCGGCTTCCTCCACCAACCAAACTGATGACTGTCACCATATGAGTGAAACAAACTTGAGTGTGACATAAGCCAAATTCCCTCCCTCTTCACTCTTCTGGATTCTGTATTATGACAGTGATCAGGCCTTGCTTTTCCACGGGAATCCGGGAATCTAATGTTCGTCAGCACTCCCGCAAAATAATTCACTGGAATCCAACAGATTTCCGTAAAATTTGAGCTATCAGGATAGAAATGATAGGTTTGGATTCCCATGATATTAGATTGGGAGAATCTGTTTGGATTCCCATGGATTCCCATGATGTTAGATTGCGAGAATCTGTTTGGATTCCCATGATGTTAGATTGCGAGAATCTGTTTGGATTCTCATGATGTTAGATTGCGAGAATCTGTTTGGATTCCCATGATGTTAGATTGCGAGAATCTGTTTGGATTCCCATGATGTTAGATTGCGAGAATCTGTTTGGATTCCCATGATGTTAGATTGCGAGAATCTGTTTGGATTCCCATTATGTTAGATTGCGAGAATCTGTCGTAAGCTTGTCGTAAGAGGCGATTAACTGAGGCACCCGTGGGGTTCCCGGGTGTGAAAAGGAATAGGACCCCACCCTGTGGTTCCCGGGTGTGAAAAGGAATAGGACCCAATGTCGTGATATGACTGAAATATAGTTGAAAGCGACGTTAAATCATATTCACTCACTGTTAGGAGAGTGGTCACTCTCGCTGATATCACTCACCAATTACAGGTCAGGAGAGTACAATGTTTAACTCTCCTAATGAGACTGTTTAGGCTGCTGTCACTTTTTGTTTGCTTCTCATGACCTTGCTTATGAAAATAGGCATGCTGAGTGCGATAATTCATTATTATTAATTATGCATGCAGCAAACCAAACGCATGTAAACTTGAAGAAAAGAGATATTTCACACCTAAAAATCTGAAAACCTGTGCACATGTATGAATTTTAATTATTTGCCCCTCAAATTAAGATGCGATAGGGTCATGAGAAAAGAACAGTCAATTAGGGCCCTTACTAGGCCTTAGGAATGTGGTCACTTTCCTTTTAAAAGAAGAGACTGAAATAGTGCTCACTCTTAATATATACTACATGTAGTGGAACTGATATGAGATCAGGGGTGCATTAGTTAGCTGTTTAATAGTGGTGCAGCACACGATCATGCTGATGCACTCTGGGCTGTGGTATACATTGTCAAGATTGTAGAGCAACTCAACAGGTGCACTGACAGCCCTCGCAATTCAGAAGTCTGCCTTGACAGAAAATGTTGTAAAATTATATTATCCCCCATTCATCCCCATTATAAAACTGGCTGAGGCAAACTACATTTGTTTCGCTGAAACATTTGTGTCAGCAATGTCGAATGCCAACACCAATTGCAAAGGCTGCACTAAGCCTATAATTTGTGCTTAACTCCATGAAATTCATGAATCGGTCAGGAAATCAACATATCGCGATCAGCCCGTGGGTCTCCCGGGGTTAACCTGGGATGTTGTTGTGCACACTCCAGGTTATGGTAAAAATAGGCCTCAGCTCCTCAGACAGCTTGTCATAATAAGAGGCAACTAACTGGAGCACCCGTGGAGTTCCTGGGTGTACAAAAGAATAGGACCTTACCCATGGGGTTCCTGGGTGTGAAAAGGAATAGGACCCAAATGCCGTGATATTAGAGAAGTTGAAAGTGACTTCACTCGTCAAGATCAACTGATCCAATCCCTGATAAACGATCCGGATTGTCGGTGCCCAATTATTGTGAAACATTGGTACTTCTGTATGAATTATTTCCGGATATGACTCCTCCGCCAGTTGTGGAATCACAAAGGTTCACTGCGATGTCTGACCAATAGGCAAGAGCCTACTCATCGCACATCACTTCCACCTTCCAGAGCCGTCTATGAATGTGCTGATCGAATGCGGGCTACCTTTACTCTCCCCAGGACCCAGGATGAGAGGCAAAGACAACAGCAATCTAGATATCTGTTCGAGGGATCTACTGGTGACTTCCCACTGGAGAGACCGGTCTTCCGGTCTTAAACAGTATGGCTGCGGCTCCCCCTGGCATGACCGAGCTGCTGTTCAGGAACCAGAGTTTGATCAGTTCATCGGAGTCACTCTTCTTTCTGTTCATCAGATTTGTCTCCTGAAGGACACTTCTAGACAGGAGGTAGCTGATTACTTCCCACCTCGATTGGTTCCTATATGCCATTCGAACCTTACTTAATCGCATACCCCAGACATCGTCAACTGGTTTTGTCCCTGTTCCGGTTGAAGATGTTAACCTGATGAAGGACTTCTTGATGGCTGCTGCGCATGTGGATGCTGACCTAAACTCAAAGTTCGTTATCTGTAAGAACTTTTTTTAATTCGTCTGAAATAATCATAGATTGTGGAAGATATTTACAATGTTTTTGGTTATTTATTTTATAAAAAAAAGATAAAATAATTAATGATATTAAAATAATTAAAATAGCTTTGTAAAAGTTCTTTAGTTTATATTACAATATTTTATCACTCGTCCTAGCAGAGTGATAGCTCTCCCAGTAGTGTTTTGGGCGAGCAATTGACAAGGAGAGTGACTGCTCCCCCAAAGCATTTCAGGAGAGTGATTTACAACTCGCCCTTAATTTGCTCATCGAAAAGACTGCTCACCCAGACACGCACACACACTATCAACATGCTCCAGGGCATCTGGTGTGTTAAATGTAAATTGATGGTACAGGTCATCTTAGTGAAGGTTGTGACTGAGCCAGGTCACAATAATAATGTGAGTACAATCATGATGTTAAACTCTGAGCACTGTCAGTTTAACATGTGTCTGTGACTTTTGTAAAACATTAGAACCATGAGCAAAGTGTATGTAGTGGTAATAATATTGTGTACCGTACTTGTACCACAGTTAAATCCTGTAATTCTGTATGTTGGTACATGTACATGTAAATAGATGGGTTGTGGGTTACATGTATATGTGTCTGTATAACTAAGACAGTTGAGTATACAGTTTCAAGGATGGCTAATTTGTGGGTCATTACCTCCCCCTATTATGTTACATGTTCAGTGATGTGTGTAGATATGGTAATAGGAAGTCTGGATAATATCAAACAAACATACACAATTACAAATATGTACTACATCATTGACGGGTGGTTGGGTGGGCACGGGTTCTTGTTGCTTGAATGTTTTTTGCCGAGAAGCAACAGGAACTTGATAATGTGATGTATAGCACTGTAATATCACTTGTCTTTTATTGCACAATGTAAGAGTCCTGTCTGTGTCTTGTGTGCTGTCCTCAGTGTTTTATAGGGTGAATGGAGGATGTCTGCTTCCATGCATCTTCTCTAGCCAAGTCGACGTACATCACGTTGCTCTGTACATTGCCTTGGCACACTTCTCTAGTAAAGTTGGAATGTTAATCCTCATTGATGATTGGATGCAGAGACGGCGTGCTGCATCCAATCAGAATGCATATGCGCGTTACGTAGTAGTTGGTTTCCCAAAATGACGGCCCCCACTAAGAATGAGTTGTGTCGAGTGTGCGGGGAAATTCTACCGAAAAGATACAGGAAGCGCACTTTCACGGCCACTTTCGGTGTTTCTGATCAATTGAATCAGATTTTGGGACACGCTGCAAGGTCGAACGATAACGAATGGCCTCACATGTGTGCCGACTTGAGATTGAAGGGGAACAACTCCTGGTGGCAAAAAGTCTCTCGCCGTTAAAACTTCCACTAGGTGGCACAGAGCAGTATTCCTCTGCCACCAGCCAAGAATGTCAAGGCAGCGTAGAGAGCTTCGCGATGTAGTTGACTTGGATGGTGAAGATGGCTTCCATGCTGCTTCAAAGATTTCTTCTTTGAAGTACATGTAGCAGGAATGCAACTTGGCTGGGTGCATGGTGCTTAGTTGGTTTCTCGCGATATACATGTAGGTGAGATATTATTGAAAGCAACATCAGTTCAGTTCGTGTCGGAGTCCTAATGCCTACCCTACATGTACTTTGTAGGTCCTGTGACGTTAGTCACACTGCTACATGTATGTTGAAAAGTGTTCAGCAATAATATATCACTAATTGACTAAGGCAAGTGTACATAACCTTGATTTTGTCTGTATAAAGGTGATGTGAAATGTGGGGAAAATAGTGTTATTGACTTATTTGAAATACTCGATGTAGTGTTAGGGAATGAATGTTTTCGGGTTTGAGGTGTGATACATTATTATGAGTTAGATTATTGTCCTAAAAACCAATGAGGCACTCAGAATCAGGAAAAAAACTTTTTTTCAAGGCCCTAAATATATACAATATAGAGAGGTCAACATTGTAGATTAATTGTGAACAATTTATAGAGCTGAATATACATGCAGCTGGATTACATGTACATATACATCTGTAAAAATGTTTATTGGTGCACTTGAAGTGACAGAATTACAGCATGCACCCATCAATGATTTCCGGAGACTAAATTTATGAGAATTGTTGTACCTGTTCAAGCTGTCCCTGTTCTAGCATAAATGCATATCTATGAGGTCATTTTCTCCTACATTGTACATTTATGTTAGGGTTGATCAAATTTATCAGTTACTGTAAGAAGGAATAGGATCCTACCCGTAGGGTAACCGGGTGCGAAAAGGAATAGGACCCAAACATCGTGATATGTCTGAAATACTTTAGGACAATGGTTTCTGGTTCAGGGCCGCCTACTACATGTATATTCTGATTATCAAATCATAAAACTTTTCGAGAAAACATTATATGCTCTGACAATGTACACAGCGATGCTACATCACAATATATGGGAGTCTTACATGTATTAGACCTGGCCCCCTGGAACTGAGGGTGATATCACTATAAGGCGCCTCGATATAGTGCTGATTCTGATATGCATAATGCATAAACATCGTTTTTTCCTTTATTTCAATGAAACATTGGCGTGGTTTCCTGGTGCTCTTTTATGATATTTAATAATTGAACCATATCAGGGGAGTTGTCATCTATTAGACCTTTCTCTCCAGGAGATACATGTACATTCTGACCGGCCTAGTCGCCGCCGCTTTGAAACTTTTAAATTGACCAGACAGAGTATTTGACAGCCAAATTGCACTGGTCATTGAAAAATTAAAGTTTCAACAACTGGAATTCCCCCTTGTTGGTTTGTGTTTGATCCAGAGCTCCGAACACATTAACACACGTTGACAGGCCACATCACAGAGTTTTACACAATGGAGGTGCAAGTGTTAAACATGTAGGCCTACTGTGATATTCAGTAATGTTTGTCAGGCATTGATATTTTTTGCCTCAATATTATTGTATGTTCATGGGGCATGTACATGTACAGGTTGCTCCGTGTTTCTCAAGAGAAGAAGAATCTTCCTGATTTATGTTTTTTAAACAACATTCTTGATGTTACATATATGAATAGCATTAATCTTATCAGTCGTGCCAGTAGACCGTGACATACATGTAAGAATACAATATTATATATAACTTGTTATTCAATATTGTACAGCAACAAAGTTGTTGATCATTCTAATATCGAGTTATTCTTCTCGAATCTCTGGCATCCCCCCCCCTGCACTGGAGTACTGGCTGGGCTGATCAGTGTCCCGGGTAATAGGAACTGTGAGCACTCTCGTGTTCTGGCAGTCATGTACATGTAGGCACTGTTGTGATATGACTGAAACAAGATTGAAAACGCTGTTAAACCCTGCTACTCACTCACCCATTTTAGCAAATGGACTGACAAGTACCAGTAGCCTTGCTGACACAGTGGATTCATACTGTAATTATACTCTCCAAAATTCTCATCAACTTTTTAGTAATCTGTATAGAAATCGTAACTTTGGATTTCATTGGATTCCCGTAGAGTTTTCAGGGATGTCATCAGCAGGCAGTAAGCATCCCTTTTTGACCCCCTACAGCATCATCAAAACAGCCGCCTACTTCATTTCCATGTAATTTCCACACTTGAAAATTATATAGTAAATGTCACTTCTTCTGACCATCTTCTTTGTGTTGACGTGCTACATGTGTATGTACTTCAAAACTGACATCCTGGTTGGATTGCAACAATCCATTTGGATTCCTGTGGATTGTGATGAAAAGCATAAGGCCTGCCTGATTTCAAGAACTTTGAAAATTTCACTTCCTGGCATGAATGTTATGTATGTAGAGTGTAGGCCTGTATTATTACATGTAGTTACACGGTTTGTCAGTTACTCAGTACAGAAATATATGGGATCAGTAAAATTTATATTGGGCGAGGCATCAGCCGATCGAGCCCAATATAAATTTTACTGACCCCATATGTTTTTGTATTGGGTCACTGACAAACCATGGAACGAATTTATCCCGCTGCATGAAGACCCTTTCTGAACACGCTAAAGTCCATAGGCAAATTCTGTGAGAAAGGACTTCTTGTGAACAACTTAAAGTGCTAATGCAGCGAAATTTTTATTAAATAATTTGATTCTCTATTCTTTCATGATTAATTTGCTATATCCATGAGAAAAATCGGACAAGGAGAAGTTGGGCAATTCCATGATATCGCGGACAAAACTTGCAAAAATAAATATCAGCTGTGGGCAAAATGATGCAGTTAGCATTATGGCTAGGTCCCTCAAGGTTGACAATTTAGTGCTGATATACTCATTTACTGCTTGATTTAATAAATTAGGCAATTTTAATGACTACCAAATTTTTTAACCCTTTAAATGTACAAATTACTGATATTTCACTGTTGATTTAGGATTCATCTGGTTATAGCCAGCTGAACCAAAGTGATTCTATACTTTTTATGGAAGAAGTGTCTTTCTAAAACTGGTGGTTGAAAGAGCATATCTGCAATGCTAGCAGAAATGGATGAGACAAGATTTGGTGTCGAGTTATTGTAACATGAGTTACCGAAAAAGTGACAGTTTTTAGTTTTCAAAGAAAATTATTGAAGTTGTTGGCTGCTCAGTTAATTTTCTCTGCCTTTGATACACACTGAACGAAATTATAGCAGTGGAATTGATATTTCATCCATGCATCATAATTTATGAAGCTGCTGAACTTCGTAACATGAGTTACTTTGTAACATGAGTTACCAAAATGGGGTCCTGTAACATGAGTTACCATCATAATGGGAGATAACTCTGAACAATCTAGGTGCCTCTGCTTGCAATTAGCCACAACTCCTGAATAAACATTGATCTGTGTAAAACCTGACAGTGCACGTTTGTACAGTATTACAAGCATCTTTCATGTAAGGTTCGAAGTTGTTCATCAAATAGTGACCCAGATCTGGTCTCGACAAGAAATTATTGATTGATGGGATAAAGGGCCATAACTCTTTGGAAATTCATCGAAATGCATAAAAAGCCAACAGTGCACATCTACAAGGTATAGTAAGCGAGATATGGTCTGGACGAGAAATTACTAACAAAATAAAGGGCCATAACTCTGTGAAAAATCATTGAAACGCAGAAAGGAAATCTGACAGTGCACAGCTGTATGGTACTAAGCATCTTCCATGCAAGTTTTGAAGATGTTCATCAAATAGTAAGTGAGATATGGTCCGGATAAGAAAAATTATAAACTGATGAGATAAAGGGTCTTCACCCAAATAAAAGCATTGAAATGTGCAAAAAAAAATGATCTTATTATGGATGGACCAACGGTCTCATTCATCCAGTCAAGGGCTAATGTTCCTATAAAACACCAAATCACTGCTAATCCTGTTGATTCTCCAATTAGAGGACTGGTATGTCTGTGAGTATGGCAGAGACGGTTTCCTCAGTGTGGTTACCGCTCTTGGCATGGAGAATATTAAAATAGTTTTGGCGATAGAGACTGCAGAAAATCATTGGAAATGGCCATTTCTTCAGGGCGAGATATTCTACTACAGAGAGCAGATGATCCAGAGACTTGAATCAACTTGATGTAGCAAATAACCATGGCCACTAATCAGTTCACAGAGAAGTTTGATAAGATTATACATGTAGCCTTCAGAACGTTTATAATCAGATAATACTTAAATTTCTTGAATTTCACACAGAATCGACCATTAATCATGTTGATGAATTTCAAATTTTATACAGTTATTTAATTACATTCTTCATGTTGTTTGAGACACTTTTTTGACACGAGAGAAACATGTTCCAGGAGACTAAATTGTTCCTTCTTTCATTTGGACAAACCGTAATGTTCATGAGTTACTGTAACATGAGTTACCACATGTTTAGCTCGGTGGAAATAAAACGGTGTTGCATCAGTTGTTTAGAACCAGGACAATACACAGTCCAGACAGTGTACTAAAAGAAAAGACTTTTAATTCTCAGATTAATTGATTAGTATTCAGAGGTTTTTCGGAGAAACACTGTACCCTCCGAGGGCATGTCCGTTTACTGTAACATGAGTTACCGAACTTTGCAATAAGATTAATTCAATACTATTGATAACACACTGCTGTGTTTGTGTGGAAAACAAAGCTACCAGCTAACATTACCACCTTGAAAAATAGGAAGGATCTGGATGCAAATCATAGTATTAAAATCCCAGGGTAAACATGAAGGTTATGGCTAAAGTGTAACATGAGTTACCGTGGAATTGCCCAGTTCTTATTTCAAATGGAAAAGTGCGTGCAATTGTGCTCTTAAAAGTGCGACCGTTTTCATTGGCTTTGTTTACAAAATTATATATGCATGACGTCATAAGGATGACCGATCATCAGCTTGAGTCTTGGCCCAGCATGGCGGGCAGTGTTGGAGGGAAGCAAGCCCATCTTCGTGGTCAATTTTACTGGTTTGTTCAATAAAAATTTTGAATTTAATGTTCATCGGGAAATTGAGTATGACAAGGGAAACTGTTTATTATTAGACATACGTGTGAATGAATATAGACTGACCTTTATCAATTTGTATGGACCTAATGAAGCCGCGACCGAGCGAAGCCTACCGTGTGCAACCAGGCTAAATTGAATTCATTGCCATAGAAAGGACTTCAAATTCCACTGAGCAGTTCGATTATTATTACAGATTCTGATCAAATTAATTACCTAGAATCTGGAGTCTATATAAATGTGATTTGTACGATATTTATCAAATTTATCTGTCAGTGTCCGCATTTTGTTTGCTTGCATGAATGCATAGGCTGTACGGTGTATCACTTATCATTACACGGAAGGATTTCCAACTCCAAGAAAATAACGAAGATCGATCTTCATTATCCCCAGATTCTCACATATATATGTTTTGTTCTTCCCATTACAATCAACTTTATATTAGATCTAAAAACATAATATTATATGCTCTAAATTGGAATGAAAACTATCACGTCGTCTGAAGCGGCCCGTCTGAAGTGCTCCCGCCGAGGTCCGTGTGCTGCCAAAAGCAAAAACAACAGCAGCAAGCAGGGAAATCTTCGGTCTTCAATTTCACATTCCGGTTTTCTTGTGCAAAAAAGTGAAGGCTTTATGCAAGAATTTCTTCCATTCACCCTAGATCTATATTCTATTTGCGTTCCACAATATGATCTGTTATGAAAGCAAATGTATACTGTTGATAAGTTTGGGCGGTATGAGAAAAGAAAAAACTATTCAAAATTGTTGAATAATATTTTTTTATCAGAATTTATGTTTGTCTTATATATTTTTCTGTGCCATCGGTAAAACTATCGTGCACCCTTCTCGTTTATTATCACATTAGACAATTTTTTAGTATTATGTAAATATTTCGGAATAATGTAGATAAATGTAGAATGTCACGATAAAAATGAAATTGACAATTTCGCTGCATTAGCACTTTAATGTGGCCTTATGTTGTTGCTCACAAAAAAAAACTGTATGTGAAATTACACATTTGCAATATTCATTAGCGTTCATCATCGTTGATTACGATGAAATACGAGCTGTTAACAAAATGAATTCTATCTAATTTAGAAGTTCACTTGTGGAAGCTCACTTATTACAAATACTTGTCAAAATGAAGCCCGAGGAGTAATCAATGTGAGTGCTTTGAGACAAGAGCTACCTTAAAGGGAGATAACCTAGTTACTCACCCCGAATTACAATCAACGGTGGTGGATGAAAACATGAGTAGTGTGACTAACGTCACAGGACCTACGAAGTAGGGTGAGGAAGATCACTTGGGGGTCCAAGCACAATGTTATATGTCACCTAAGTAGGTCAGATTATCATCAAAAAAGTACATGTAGTTCAGCTCAGAACTTGCTGGTAACAGTCCCCTAATACAAGTTCATGCCAAAAATCAAGGTTCTAATGTCAACGGTTCTCCTTATTTTGCCGACAAAAGAATTCGGATGGACTGACTGACTCATTACCGGACAATTTGCAAATGAGAGCCTACTTCGTAGAAAAATATTGGGCGACCATGTGACCGTGATCGCTCATTTTCATTGGACAGTTTTGTCTGAAACGGGATAAGAAGTATTATATGGTGAGATTGTTGACCTGTATCAGGGTGTACATATATGATACTGTTTGAAATTGACTGAATATCCTCAGGCTGCATACATGTACATGGAATAATTGCAGATGTACATTTATCGTCTATAAAACTACCTACATGTATGACCTGGTCAACTCAGACTAAGACCGGCTCACTGATATTGTACATTGTTTATATCTACATACATATGTATATCCTGAAAATATCTGTATTTATCATGTTAAGATGCACACGCTTACAGGTCCTGGGGCTATGTCATTGTCAGACTGCAGCATGGATGACTGACCTATCAGACCAGGCAGATAAACATGCATACATGTGTATATCAGCATCATCTGTAACATGTACATGTATAGACAGCATTGCAGGTAATCTCTACTACAGCCCAGGATGTTATTGAGTACATGTAGACAGAATTAAGATCATTATCAGGCTGATGGTGGCTGTTAGGGCTGATTAAGCTCAAATGATAATTAACTGTTGATGATCTGCATCAATACAATGTACCACATAATACCTGTAGTGTAGCATGGAACAAATCTTAACCTTAAATACAACATAAATTAATGTTGAAGTCATGTACATGTACATGTAAGGCCAATCAAAATAAATATCATTTTCCCAAAACTTTTACTTCGTCCATTCCTGTTTCAAATATATAAATGTTGTAAAATTTATCAGTATAATACTATTCACATTGTTTTCTTCATACTAGCAGAAATTGGTGCAAAGCGAAAAGCCTGATATTCAAAGATATAATGTCAAACGTAAACAAGGGTGAAACTAATTTACTTACCACTCAATTCTTTCCATTAAGCTTCGAGAATATTTTTGTGAATGGCTTGATTTTTGCTGTGTCAAATGTTCCCTTGTATTATACATGTACATGTACATGGTACAGATAGTATTTACAAGCTCAAATGTACATACATGTACATACCACAAATTCAAATGTACAATACATACATGTACTACAGAGGCCTACGTGTGTATTTATAAAGGTGTTCAAGCAAATTATTAGATAGGTTTATCTCCCTAAAAATCAAAGAGAATTAAAGATTATTAAAGCACACAGAAAAAGAATCCTGTCTTTGTTTAGTATCGACAGAACAATAAAGACTATAAAACCAGTACAAAATGAGCAATTATGGATTTTTGTACCAGTCTAAATGGGAGTATTTAAGATTGGAGTACTGTACTCATCTGTGTATGTACCTTGTCAGCTCAGAGAAGGGTGTGCATCTTTCCTCTGAAATCATGGGCCATTTTATTAAACTTATACGGAAGGGCTCTCTGTATCGACAACATGGGAAGGTAATTAGTACCATTGTCAATTTTTCCCCGGATTTGGGCATTTATGCTATTGTTTTCTCAGCTTTTATTGTGTTGATAGACTGATCATTTCAAGTGAGGATGTGACATTAAAATACATTCAAGTTTCTCTTGTTTCTCATAGTCTGTTGCATAAATTTTAATGTATATATTCTTAATGTGTTATGTTGATCACCACTTTTAGATTGTTGGGTTGTTGATTTGTTTTGTAGGCATACTTTTGTCTGATCATTGCTATACAACTGAAATATTGCTGAACGTGACATTAAACCTTAATTCTCTCTCTCCCTTCTCATATTTCTCACATATTTGACTGTTCACAGCAAGGTACGACAGAGTACGCCAACCTGAGTGTGATTCAAGCCTCTCTAAGACCGCCGCCCATTCCCGACCCCCAGAACTTCATCAAGGCTCTCCATGACAACTGGGGTGTGTACACCGATACCGAAAGTGGGAGACAACTCTACTACAACACTGTCACCAAAGAGACTACATGGAAACCTCCACGTGTTCCAGACAGACAGGTATATTACATACATGTATATATTACTATTCAACGTTGGATTGATATACACAACGTTGGATTGATATACACTTTAGAAGGAAGACTATCTTCTGTGGAATGATATATTTAGATTGATAGATCTGATAGAGAATTATAGTTTGATTCCATATTCCTAAAATGTAACATTTACATTGTACCCATCTGCATGTACATATATGTATACAACGGTTCCCTCATTTTAGACACTTTTTTCATGTGTGTATTATTTCAGATTCCATTATACAGTAATCCCTTCAATAATTCAATCCCCTAATCAAAATTCAATCACCCCCAATTCTGGGGACAAAATTCAATTGACTGTTCTAATAAATTTGATCATCTTCCAAAATTTACCGGAACATTCATTTCAGCACCATTTTCAAATTATGCCAATAGAAAGAATTCCTACATTTCCAACACAGGAAGAAACTGACAATAACCGCGCACTCCGTGAATCCTTTTGGATCAAAACACTTCAAACACGGCAACCCTTTGGTATGAACATAGACCCAGGTAAAGTTGCTAGCAAAGAGTTTATTCCCTTCGTTCTCCAATATAGCCGTAGGAATGTTGAAGCGGCCCGTATACTAAAGGAGGAATATGAAACACTCCAAACAAAACTCCGATTACCATTTAATCTGAGACCTATCATAGCGTACTCAAAAAATCGGAGCTTACGCGATTTATTGGTAAGGAGTAAACTTCATCCTACAGCGTGATCATTATCACGTGAAATTCTACATGGCATAAGCTAATTTATAGCGGCCCTATTTGAACTCTATCAGGGGTTATTCTTGACAAAAGTTTTTCATCTACTCAATTTCTGAATTCAATAAAACTCAATTTTTTTCGCGCGCCTTTAGCGAGCTAAATAATGCCTAAAACTCAACTTTTCCCGATTTTCATCGAATGAAGTATGAAAACTCAATTTTTCCCAATTTTCATCGAATGAAGTGCGAAAACTCAATTTTTAGTGCCTTTTCATCTTAGAAATAGGAATAGCATGCAAAAAAAAAATACATGCAATACCCCAAAAAAAAGAGATTGTGTACGGGCGTTTCAGAGGTATATTTCTTCCAGTGTAAATCTAAATGATGAAAAATTCTTCTGTGCTTGAAAACAGCTGATGCATACACAGGTTTGCAGTATGCATCTCAAATGTCAGTTGTATGGCCAACATTTTGGTTGGCTTTCAGAAAAATGAAAATAAAATGCGCCCTCCATCACGTTTTTTTTCACCCCCTCTACAACATTGTGTTGTTGTTGTTGCGCAGCAATACCGAACCGACGTGTTGTGAAAATCAAAGTTCTTGTCTCGCATTTTCGATTACATAATCTATTACAAAATCTATTCATGGAGACACTTTACATTTCTTGACATCTGGCAGCTCTACATATATCATCCCGCCTACTTTCACTTTCAGCGACGTGCAAATGCCTGCGTCTGACTCTCTCCATTTACTGGAGTTTATTATTGATCATCGACGAGGAGTCAACTGTATGAATGTCTCCATGCATAGATCTTTATTCAGTTCTTTATTTTTCTAAGTTCAGTTTTTCAGCATTTTAACTGTTACGCTGCGGCGAGTCGTTCAAACGGCTCTCGTCTTTCTATACGAAAAATGCGACGAGCCTTTGCTTCTGCCAATGCGAGTACAGCGATGTACCATTCTGAAATCGCTTTTTCAAATTTACCAAGCATGAAACTCGATAAAAACCATACATATATTGTTAGCTAAGCCTGATTTGATTTCTTGAATGTAAACTTGATATTCTGTCTCAGAATAACGAAGTCGGGAGGAAGAAATAAAAATGAAAAATAAAAAAAAACACCAACGGAGATTTCCATAAAACGTTGTCGAGAAGCCGCCCAGAAAATATAAAATACTCACAGAAAACCCCTTCAAAATATATGATTCTTTGGTATAGTTGAAGTACAGAAGCTCAGTTTATATTTCCAAAGTGCGGGTTTCGATTAAATCCGCTAAACAAACTTTATTTTCAAATTTCTTTCGAGCTTCTGCGCCACGTAATTTCGTTGCGATGAGATAAAATGGCGTTTCCCTCAGATCAGCTTGACCCAGTTGAAGGGCTATGGCCAATGAGCGCCTCGATGTAGGTCACGTTACCCCGCTTGTCCAATCAAGGTAACCGATACAGGATCGGCTGTTACCGTTACTAGAGAAACGGGAAAACACCCCTTGCAATTTTTCGATGTTATCGTCTGTTTGATTGGCCATCGGTCGAAATCACGCATTCAATCAGAAACTACAAGGAATTCCCTTTCCAATGAAACGTCATACGCCCGCATGCAAAGTGGAACAAAACGTAGGCTGTGCGTATAACAACAACAACGCACACATCGCTCTTCCACCACGTGAGTGCAGTCTTTTCTTTCTTCTCGCGAGCTGTATTATCTTTGCATTTCGTTACAGAAACTCAATTTTATTGAAGGAAACTCAATTTTTTGTCCGAAAAATAAAATACTCAATTTTTTCATGCAAAACTCAATTTCCAAAAAAACGTCAAAACTCAATTCTTATTTGTTTTTCATCGGGGTTACCCCGATGAAAAACTGTCAAGAAAAACCCCTGTCTATACGAAACTTGTCTCTAGGAACATTTTTAAGATTTGGAAAATCCCTGTGCCTGTGCCTTCCACTTTTGAAAAATGTATATGTATACAATGGTTCCCTCATTTTAGACACTTTTTTCATGTGTGTTTTATTTCAGATTCCATTATACAGTAATCCCTTCAATAATTCAATCCCCTAATCAAAATTCAATCACCCCCAATTCTGGGGACAAAATTCAATCGACTGTTCTAATAAATTTGATCATCTTCCAAAATTATTGAAATAACAAAGAAATAATGGATGATTTTGGACCATATTGTCAATTTCCTGTTCTGTTAAATTGGATCACCCCCAGATTTTATGGTGTGAAGTTTCACTTCCTGTGACTGAATTATCAGAGGAATTACCATACCCCATGTACATGTACATGCAGCTTGAAATGGATTTCTATTCCGGCTTCAAATTGTTTTTTCGGATCCTGATTGATAGTGTTCCCAGGGCTTTAGATTACCCTGATTTGGGCACACCCTCTCTATTCGGCGCAGCAAAAATTTTCCAGCCTGGGAAATGCGCCCAAATTAATGAAAATATAAATATATAAAGTCCTCGAATTCTTGCAAAATAGGTAGGCATTGACTCATTGTATGATGGTTAATGTTTTATCTCGCCTTACGAAGTAAAGGTGAGATATTGCGAGGGGGGGAAACAGGGTGTCGTCATCGGTGTCAGTGTCCCCGGCCTGGAAATGATAAGGTTTTTGGTTTAGCACATGGGACTGACCTATCCAGCAGTAATCTCATACAGGAGTCAACTATCCAGCAGTAATCCCAGACTGGACTGAGCTATCCAGCCTTAATCCCACACTGGACTGGCCTACCCAGCCATAATCCTACATGGGACTGACCAGACCTATCCGGCTGTAATCCCACACAGGGCTAGCCTATCCAGCAATAATCCCACACGGGACTGGCCTCCCCAGCAGTAATCACACTTGAGATTGCCATATGCAGCAGTAATCCCACACTGGACTGCCTATGCAGCAGTAATTCCACACGGGACTGACATATCCAGCAGTAATCCTATACAAGACTCATCTATCCAGCAGTAATCCCAGAAGGGACTCTCCTATCCAGCAGTAATCCAACACGGGACTGGTCTATCCAGTAGTAATAACACACGTGCGGGACTCGTCCATCCAGCAGTAATTCTACACAGGATTGACCTATCTGGCCGTAATCCCACATGGGACTGATGTTATTCCAGACATTATTGTATGTGCCAGATTGATAAGGTTTTCGTTAGGGCAAATAATTGCATGTACTCCATTACATGAAAAGTTTGCTCTACATATATCTTTCAAATACTGCTGCAGCTTCAGCAGGAGACCCTGCAAGGTGAGATGTTGGGCTTCTCAGAACGCCTTTTTTTTTTTGCTCTCTGATTTGGGCGGATCCTAATTTGGGCACAACATTTTATTGTTGTATAAAGGGGGTAATCTAAAGCCCTGAATGTTCCTGTAATCTATAAGCCTGATCCACCAGTCAGTGTTTAGAATTACTTGTAAGAATATGTTGCTATGTTTGAACAGATTCCAGATGGGGAGAACAACAACAGCTTGGATGAGAAAGAAGCACGGCCAAATGGTAATGTCCGAGTGATCAAACCACTCCCCCGGGGCTGGAGTGAGGAAAAAAATGAGAAGGGAAATCCTGTCTATGTGAATCAAACCACCAATGAAAAGGTACAGCTTTGATGATTTATAATGGAGAGAATTGTCATTGGGGTTATCCAGATCAGGAAAATGCCTAGCCCTGAAAGAAAGTTGAAATGGTCATTCATGATGAAAAATATCTGCTAAAAAGATTATTTTGCCGTCTCCTCATTATTGATGTTAATATGATATTCATATTCAATTTCATACCACATATGCTGCTGGTGATGGACCAGACAAGTTGATTGACAGTCAAATTATGCAGTGAAAGTACATTCAATATTGTATTGTTTCCACTCATCTGGTCCAGTTTTATTTTCGTTTTTATTATCCCCTTCAGGCTCCAATCTTAAAAAAAAAAAATAAAACCTGCCCTTGAAACAAAAAATAGAATTGATGTGGCCTTATTTACACCACACATGCATCTGAATCCCAACAACTGACTGTTTCTCGGCTCATTGAGTTAATACATGTATCTATCCTTCTAGTGGTTTGCCTCTGTGGACACAAGTGGTAGACAGTACTTCTATAAGGAAGGAAGCCAGGACTCAGCATGGCAGCTCCCAGAGGTATACAAGATATTGTCAAACCCATACAGACATTGATATGAACACGACTTACCTGCGTTTATACATGTACCTGTATGTATCAATGACAGCATATTGTCCTGTATTAACCTACATAGAAATCAGTAATCTCTCCAATAATTCAATCATAGCAAACATAGTATTGGGGTGATCAAATTCATTTATCTATTGTTCAGGTCTCTCTATAGGGTCATTCATACTTATGTTTGTATATCCTGTAACAGACTTGGAAAATTGATGGAAGGTAGATAGGGTCCACCCCCCCCCCCCAACCCTATCCTCCCCTTCCCTCCACTGTATTTGGATAAGAGGACTTTTACACCATGAATAGTAGTATATAGGTAGTCTACTGTACATACCATAAATCTGTTGGGTGTACCTTCCAATACAATGTGCAGCAGACGACCTGAAGTACATATAGCACAACATGAATGTGAAAAGAATCTCACATTACAGCTTTAAAGAAAAATGCTGACTGCAATTTTTTTACACAGTGATAAATAAGAGTTGGTCGGGTTACAGGAAACCCAAATATTATTTATGGATGACCAAGTTGAAACGTGTGCTATCCAGATTCCTGGTTGTACCCAGACAGACTATTGCTCTACATTGTCTGGTCTATCCGTGTGAACCAGTCTAGATCGGTTAGCATTGTACCCATAACAGTTCTGGATATAAATAGATCAAGGGGCTTAAAATATATCGCACCAGTCAGTAAGCGTGTTCCACTACGGGGGATGAAATATAGTAGATTCATTTGAATTTCCAAAAAGGCCTCGCCCATGTATGAAGGATGGACACAAATTAGTGTGAAGATGATGAAGTGAAATGGAAACACAGCTTTACCTGTAGTCCGTGTTTAGTTTACCTCTTGATACAACATTAAACGTGCCCAAATTGGGATGCACCCAAATTAGAGAGCAAAATAAATTCTCAAGTTAATTAAATATTTTTCATGCATTTAGATTCAATGTTCATGGAGATTTCTCATCAGTTAAATCTCATATTTGAATCAAAGCCTACGGTAATTTCCCTATTAATTCACCTTCCAAATTTAATTTGAAAACGGCCAATTTTTCCCCTGTCGTGATTTTCTCCATCCTAATAAAACGAAAACGGGAGCATTTTCAATATACCCGTGAAACAATAAATTCGAACACTCCCGTTTTCGCCACGATGAAAGTAAAGTGGATATGTTACTAGAATCTCGTATAGCATATCAGCGTTTGCTACTATTTGTAAACGAAGAGAAACAACAGGGAATGGTACAATATGATCAGACTGAATTACTATTACTTACAGTCTATAAGGAAAAAAAATGATTCAATTAACTCCGCAGTCCTGTAATTTTATCCTAACTTGATCGCGTTTCGCCACAGTCGGGTAAAATACATACGGTAGTCCCCCGCACGTGGTCGAGTGTCTGCACACGGCCCGCTATTGAATCATTCTTCAGTTTCCAGCATTCGTATATCAAATACATTTTTTCAACCAGCATTCCCATATTTGAAAAACACGGTTAATATTTTCCGAGAAAGCAGAACTGCGTGCGAATGAATTCTATTTGAACGGAACATGAAAATCACCGACAACGATGGTCGACGTGACACGCTCTTACGGAAATTTTCAATGGCGCTCCTTTTCTGTTCGTCTTTACGGTGGTTAATCGTCCCTCATTACTGCATGGCCCCTTAAACTTTTATACGTTGGTGATTAAATAGAATACATTTTATGCTAATATATTTTCAGATGAAGCCGGCTGTCGATCTGACCTGGAGTCAACAATCGCATGCCGTGGTTGGAATTTGGATATTAGTGTTGTTTAGAATTTTTTTTTCGAAAAATGGAATAAACCCATCCACTATATGGTTATCAGTACTGCACGGACAAAAACATCATGAAATTGAACATATGAATATAGTTTATAACTTTTCTCAACTAGGCTGAAAGGCTGAATTAATTTCGCTGTTCCGTTGAGAAACGGGATTGTACATTTTGTAGATTTTTTCGCCATGATTCTCAGAGCTTATATAACATCAAATTCAATAACTGTGACACTGGCCATAAGGCAAAACACACCTGCTTTATTTAGATAATTAGATAAACTTAAAATGAAAAAGTTTTAACAAAATACACCTATCGTTTAACGCAACATAGACAGGAAATCACATAGTTGACAAACGTCAGTTTTCCCACCAGGGGACAAAAACAAATTTTGCGATGTGAAGCGCCGACAACAATCATCTCTGCATGTGCTCTGTTTTGTTCAAATATAGTTATCATAAAGACTTACCTCTTTCCGGTTTTGTTGAATATTTTATTGTGAATGAAAATATTTCTTATGAATACCCACGAACTTACCGAAATTCCAGCAATCAAAAATTCTTTGGAGTTACACCGCGCATTTTTACACTAAGAATCGAAACATCGCTATCGCCATTCCATTACTTTAATTCTAAACAAATTTGAGAAACATTTAAACGGCAATAGGTAAAGTTTCTGAGATGAGAACCTAGCAGTAGCTAATTAATATTCAGAACGATATCATACTTCGACCCATAAAATGTTACAATACCGATACCGTAATAGATATTCTCCTACTTGAAACAAACAAATCGAAACCTGTATTGCCGACTGACACTAGGTTCTTTTGTACAATCCGCCGTTAATTCCACATTCATTTCGTTTCATAGGTCTGGGATATTTATTCAAGTCCTGGATGGTGTGTGTAAAATCATGCACAGTGAAGACCAAAAAGTCTATGGCAGTCCACTAATCTGTCTAAAACTTCGTGATACAGGCCTACACAAATGTGCCATTGGTTCATTTTCAGGGTTCACAACAACAACGTTGACATACCGAACGACTCGAAAATGGAAAACTCTAATATGTGTATAGTTTTATATTTCCAGAATATTCATTCAATTCCATGTCAGTTAGGTTTCAAAATATAGATCATAGCTAATACTGAACAGAAAGGAAGGAATACGTTCATTGTTTTGGCCTACTTTTACAATGTTATTATGGACGCGAATTTACGGATGTTAGCTGAAAAATCTGCATGATCTTGCTGAACTTGTCACTCGATAAATATGGGTGACTTCCTCGAATAAAGTTAGATGCCTTTATCAGGGTAGAGGAGATTTTCTGACATCATACACTGCCTTTTACGGAAACTATGATGAGATATCAAACTTAATACACTGTAATAAATATGATCACTACGACCACGGCATCGACCACGGCAAAGCGGTCCGCCATTTTGGATCTTCCGAGACAATCGGCGCGACATTTAATTCGAACACTGCATTTTTCTGGAATTCGCTCGACAAATAATTCGAAAGTAGCCAATTTTTGGAGTGGTGAGTTTTACCTCGCCGAATAGGGGGTCTGCACAAATTAGGGTCATCTGAAGCCCTGATAGTTTCTCCTACCTGTACGAGATGATCAAATTGATCAGATCGACTGATCTTAATTCAAGACAAAATTTGGGCTGATTGAATGTTCATAGAGTGATTGAATGTTCATAGAGTGATTGAATGTTCATAGAGTGATTGAATTGTTGGAGGATTTACTATAACATAGCTACATGTACATGTACTTATTGAATTCTGTAAGGTCACTGTCAAACCTTTACTTCAATTCACCTGCTTTCTAGCAGCTGTGTAAACTAGAGACTAACATGATTTATCTCCCCTTTGCACAGTCACAGCAAGTCCAATACATCAATTCTTGTACCCCGCTATTATGTAGTAGCTAGACTGACACGATTTACCTCCCTTGTTTTGGTGAACAGCTGATTGGTCACAGTCAGAGCGTGTCGGATAGTCTGAGTCACGTGGACGTTGAGGCAAGGAAGGCGGCACTCCGAGAAAGGTTCTCTAAATCCAGGTCCATGTACGTGGACACGAAGGACCGACAGGAGTCACAGAGGAAGTCCACAACCCTGCCCGCCAACATGACCCGCAGTATCGGCATGGTTCTCGAAAACGTGAGAATGCATGTAGCCAATCACACTCAGGCTTGTTTATTTCCCTTTAACGTTTGTCGTATCCTGCAAAAAAGTGTACAATTGTGCTACCTGCATTTGCTGATATGTTACCCAAGACTGTGTATAAGATGAAACACAAGTAAAACTTCCCAGACCCAGTCGAGTGGTGCGTGTAAAAAAATCAAACATTGTTGGGGGTCAAAGTTTGCCGACCAGGGCAGGCTACATGTATGATTGGACAAAATAAGTCGTTATGAAGGGGGTGGCAATACAGACCAGAGCATTGTATTCTGTGCGATAAAATTCTTATAAAATTATAAGATACCTTGTTGATCAGTGGTTGTGTATAATAATATACCAGCAAATGCCCATAATTTCTACAGGGTACATGTACTTTACATGTGGTCAGAGGGGCCTCGTGATTTTATCTTGTCTTCCTGTCCCTCCCTCCATCCATGTGTAACGCCTGACCTTATAAACACATCTCCATCATTGTACTTCGTTGATTTTCATCAAAGTTGAATAGACGAATACAAATCAGGAGTGCAAAGATATCTATTAATTTTGCGGTCAACAGTCTAGGTCACAAATCACCAAAGAATAGTGATATTCATGTAAGTTTACATATTTTTTACCGACATGGCTACAAAGAAGCCTATTAACTGATCAAAATTATGTTGTAGCTCTATTAATGTTGTGCATGTTTTGAGAGGTTTCAGATACATTGAGTAGGAAACAAGGGGGACAACTCTGGCAGTTTCATCCGAAACACAAACTTGTTCATCGAGTTAGACACTCACCCTCCCCAGCAATACATGTACATTTACTAATAATGGATAGCTCCTGAAACCTGTAAATTGTTTAGCAGATTCTGTTTAACGTCAGACAATTTGAAATTATTCTGCAATGTTGTGGACCTAACCAAACTAATGAGTTAATAATTTTCAAATCTATTGCTTAGGCCACACAAAGTCAATTACTTGGTTCCCGCCGCGTCCCTCCAAAACCCGCCGCATCACAAATTTTTATCCCATTCGGAGTAAAAAAAAATATATGGTTCTCGAGCACCGCCCGCCTCACTGAAAAATCGGCCGCTAGAAACGTTTTATCCTGTCCTATTATCATTGAAATATGTGTGAAAATAATTCTTAGTCCGTGGAACAAAGCTTGCGACAAGGAAATCAATTTGATCGAGATCGGAAAAATGAAAAATGCGACAGACTTGTTTGGCACATGGACTAGTTAAGGGAGATAATTTCATCAACTTCCTACTACGCGCGGTAACCTTCTGCGCACCTCGTGTATCTACCGGATGTTGAATGTTGGCATGAAAGATGAAAACCGGGAGTTCTCGATTTTGTCTCCACGATTGGATATCTCTACGTCGATTATATCTAGTCATGTCTGCATTAGTTTCGCTGACAATCTTCCAAAATGGGGCTGCTATATGTCCGTGGACAATATGCCCGGTATTAGATTCGACAACCGTCAAAGAATTTGTGAACTTGGCGTTTGTTGGCGAAGGAGATTTTGACTGTGTGAACGTGCCAGAGGAGTTGAAATCTGAAACATTCGAGCGCGTGGTGTCTGTTAATTCATCAAATACTGGTACATTTCAGAGGATTTTCACATCGGCAAATATAGGGCCTGTGGTCAAAACATATGGCAGATACTTTAGAGTTGAAATCGTCTACAAACAACCAACAAATGTTGCTCTGTGGAACTCCTTTTATGCGTTAATAATTCGTTTGTGGTGTGACAGTTTCTGTCTATATCGAACAGCATACATGTATTGACATTCTGTAATGTGAAGTGAGAGACAGACTTTCTGCTTCGTGGAAGACTTTTCATGCGTTGGTACATGTACATGTATTTCGTGTTGCGCAGTCAGGTTATATCTGCTGATATCGAAAAGTATTCATACATGTGCACTGTCACATTCCGTGATGAATAAATGTAATAAATGAGATAAATGAGATACATGTAGTTTCTGCTTCAATCAGAGTTTGGGTGAAAAATTGTTCGTTCAGTTTGAATAAAAATTGAAAGTTTCAGATTTCCTGAAATCAGTAGTCCGGTCTTTCTTGTCAGTTGTCAATGAAGAAACAACAGCATCAGATGTGACCTTCAGTAGAATCTCAGAAAGATTCAGACCATTTCCTCATTGAGTTACTCATCAACATGCATGACATAGCAACCTGTGAAAATACAGATATCTTTTATTTATTTTAGAGATAAATAACATCTTCGAAAAGCACTGCTACATGTACACGTACAGAGGAATTTTGAGGGGAAAAAAAAAAAAAAAAACCTGCCTCCCTCACCAGTTTTTGGAAAGTCATGGCCTGGGAACCAATTAATTAACTTTGTGTGGCCTTATAGTGGCTAACATATGATTCTTTCCTCAGTTTTTGAAATGGCCCATTCGAGGATAAGGAATATCCTTTGCACACTAACACAGCTCTTTCTTCCTTTCAATTTCTCTTTGATGTTTAATACATGTTGTAGATAGATACATGCACCTGTGTATGCAATAATGTAAACCCTCTGACTGTGAGTTGTGAGGATTTTCGACTTCACATGAACTTGGATCTGTGCCAGCAGAGACTGACCCTCTGTCTCAGTGACAATACACACATTGTACATGTACAAACATGGTTAGGCCAAGAAATAAAAAACAAAAAAATATGTTTTGCTTCTGGTCTGCCACACTATTTTTGTTGCACCATGCTCATCGACCCTTTCTTTTTGACAAACTGCTGTCAAAGTTATCTCACTTACCAAAACCAGTGTTGCCATCCTTGTTATTTATTCCTTCTAATGTGGTATTAAATGTTTGAAAATGCTGTTGTATGTTGAAACAATGTGTGGAAATGAATGTTCCAGGTATGACATATGGTTAACTGCCGTAAATAAGGGCTTCAGAAGGAAATGAGTGAAAAACAGATGCATCATCAGGCCACTTTCAAGCATGTTCAGGGAATTCCATCTGCAGACGAGTTCCAAATGATTTTGGATGATGCCTAAACCTTACTGTTCGTTGTCTTCTCGCATAGATTTGTTTGTTTTAATATTAACAATGTTTATTTTTTCAGAACAATCCATCAGTAAAAGAGGAGAATTCCAAAGAGAGCCAGTCAGTCACCAGCCAGGTGTTCCTCATGGTGAGTAACAACAACAATGTGACTGTTTGGTCACTGGGATTAGTGAGATAACACATAATAATGATGTGATATCTATTCTCGCGGACAATTCTATGTAAACGAGAGCAGAGACCGTTAGATGAGCAGTTTCATCACCTGCCAACGACCCACGCAACTGGGGTCAAGATTCAGTGCTACATGTTCTGTTGTCCGTTTTTCTTAGTAAATTGACTTTTGTATGTTGACAATTATGAACTTTATTATGTTTTGTGAACTAGACATCCTCCGATAATATCTGAAAATCGAGTACCGAGAATACATACGTTTTTAGTTATGGCAGGTTGTCTGTATTGAGAAAGTTAATCTTATGGGAGCCGTACCCCATTTTGGGCGGGAAAAGTCAGCTTTGACCAGGGCTTTAGATTTACCGAATTTGGGCACACCTTATAATTGAGTAGTGCATAGAGTTATTAACTGCAGCGAGCCATCAGGCGTGGCATCTGGTGTCCGCAGGGGAGCCGCTGAAAACGCTAGATGAAAACTGGGGTAATACTAGCTGTAATCTCTAATCTAGATCAGTTTATATTGCATGGTGACATTGTGTGGTAGATACAACATTCACTGAAGTTTGCCTGATTTTTCCTGGTTAGAGGAATTAACCACATGAAATTGTCCGGGTCACTTTCTGATGGTGTACATGTAGGTACGTAGGCGTGTATCTGGGCGGAGTCTACAGAGGTTGTGGGAGAGAGAGTCTCTGCGTAACGTAATCAAGAAGGTATTGATGGGAAGGAACTAGACTATGTATTACTCACTTATTGTTGGATATCTGGGTACCCTGATCTTGGTTTGATGGCACTCATGGTGAGCCTGCCACCCTTACAGATAAAATGTTTGCTGGGCTCCGGCTGGAAATAAGGGCATGGCAACCCGCAAGAGTCTAGCCTAAGTTGTTATAGTTGACATTGTCATGTTCATGGGAACTGTTTACTGGTTTTCTGGGAATGGTAACCTGCTGGCAGCCTCAATGAGAGGTTACCACTAGTTTCTAGCCCTGAATTAGGCTGACATCTATGCATTTGAGCATATTTATTTCTTGAGACAGTCCATATTTTTCTCTGCAACAAATCTTGTCCGATGTTTATTCATTGCTCATTTTCAAAATGGGCAAAATTCTTGCCGCAGTCACGCAATGTACATGTACAGAGTTGGAAATAAATGGTAACCTGTCATTCAGTATACTTCCCCCAGAAAACCAGCAACCTGTCTTCAGGTCACTAACTGGACAACAGGCCAGTAACATGCCAGTTACCACCTCAAAATCTTATTTCCAAGCCTGAATGTAGATGAAACTAATATTTATAAACAAACAGAAATATAGAGATGAAGTGTGACCTCGACCATGGCATTGTGACCTGCCGATATATCTTGTCATTCAATAGTTCAGAGAGAAAAAAATAAGAAACAAGCTGTTCAACATGCCCATGTATATTTGATAGGAGAGTAATACATAAATTATGTACTACAGTTATCCCTTCCTTCTTAAAAAGATTTGGATTAAAACTTGTCAGTGTATTTCACAAACTAATGATGTTCCTGTTCAATGAGCACTGTTACATGTCACATTATGGGGGTTTTACCACACTAATCTATCTGTATGTCATCTAAACCCTGGCTAATTCTAGTACTTTAATTATTCCCTCGCAAAGAGGCATATTGGTTTGAACCTGACCAGTTGTCCATCTGTCCATGGGTGCATATGTCCATCTCAACGAAGTTTATAAAATAATTCTGCTTACAATTTAAATTTTACCTTCTGCATGTAGCAACTTGTTAGATATTAATGATTTGTTTCATTCTGATGCTGCAAAGTGCTGCTCCGAAGAAAGTCTTCTTTGTGATGTTGGAAACTGGTGCTTGGAAGAAACAATATCAGATTTGCCATTGTGCCATTGCATTCTGTCGTAAGGAGAAAAAGTAATATTAGTGGTGGGAAATGAAGGCCTTAACATTGGGTTTCATTGTGACGACTCAAAGTGCCACTCTGGAGTAAAACTGTCTCCATTGTGCCGATGCATACTGTCGCTTTGAAGAAAGGCAATACTAAACTGTCCATTCTGCCATTGCATTCTGCCATACGAAAAATAAGTACTATTTGTCATGAGAAACTAAACCACAAACATAATCTCCTCCAATGTGACGTTGCAAACTGCCACTCTGAAGAAAAGCAGTTTCAATTGTGACGTATTGGAAACTGACGACTGGAAGAAGCACAATATCAAATTGACCTTGTGCTGTTGCAATCTGCCGCATGGAGAAAAAATAATCTTAGTGGTCAGAAATAAAGGCCTTAACGGGATTGAGTTTCATTTTGACATCTTAAAGTGCCGCTCTGGAGAAAAGCAATATTAAAATTTCCATTCTGCTGTTGCAATCTGCCATACAAAATATACATGTAATTAACAGTTGTGATGAGAAACTAATTCGTAAACACGATTGGGTTCATTGAGACATTGCCAAGTGATGCTCTGCAGAAAAGAAGCTTTTCGTTTCTACATTTGAAACTGCCGCTTGGAAGAAAGATATTAAATTGTCCATTGAGCCATTGCATTCTGCTGTACAGAGAGAAACTAATACGTGCAATAAGAAATTAAACCTCAACTTCAAATTTGTCCTCAATGTGCCAGTCCATACTGTTGCTTGGAGGAAAGTGAATGTTAAATTTCTTATTGTGCCATTGTATTCTGCCGTACTTAAAAAAAGTAATATTTGTGATGTGAAATTAAACTGTAAAGACCATTGGGTTCATTGCGAAGCTACAAAGTTACACTCTGAATAAAGACGGTTTCATTGTGGCATTCGAAACTGCTGCTTATTAATGAAAGATTATATTAAATTTTCCATTGTGCCATTGCATTCTGTCATACAGAGAAAGACCAGTATTTGAGATAACAAATTAAGTCCTTCACATCTGAGTTTTATTCTGACGATGGAAAGTGCTGCTTTGAAGAAATACGCTGTGAATTGCTGATTTAAAGTCAACGCCTTGCAAATTAAATCCTTAATATTATTGGCCCATGTTATGCTGCTGCTGGGGAAAAAAGTAATATTTCGGAGGACAAGCCCTTAACATGATTAAGGAAGAAATGCTTCTCTCGTGCTTTCTTGCATGAAGTATCGACCAAATGTTTGATTAATTGGGTCGCACCGCTGTGTTACATTTTGCATGTATTCAGACCAAGAAGGTAGGTGTTATTAACCTAACCCTGTTAACCTCCCAGGTAATAATGGTACATGTACTAGACCCCTCTCTCTCTTTAATATTGCCATGTTGAGAAGCTATACTGTCGGGTTCACCAGTGCCTCCACTAGAATGTAGCCAGCATGAATTTCGTGAATGGGAGTGAGATGGGTCGATGATCAGATTGTCGAGTTGAGGAAAGTTTAGGAATTGTGGTTGGTGATGATTTGATTGTCGATCCGCGAGTTGAGTTGCTTGTAGCTAGCGGGAATTGCCGTCTAGCTCAGTTGGTGAGGCCCTGGCAGGAAGATACCAACAAAACTGTCTTGCTTGAAGAAATTAAATTTTCATATTCGAGAGCAATCAACATTCCTTTCCATTTTCAATTTCTCGCCCATGCCCTTCAAGCACCCATCACTTTGCACCACCTTTTCCCACTATATTATTTGAATACTCTATTATGTGGTTATGCAGATTTTTACCTAGTTCATGGTTTATGCCTTCTGTGTTTTTTTTCTGGTGTTGGCTCTTAAAGAGGTCCGAATTATCATACAAATCACAAGTTATCATTAATTTCCTTACTTTCTTAACAATTTGGTTGGAATTAAGAAAGAGGGTTTCTTTGCCTTTTGTGTGTATATGCAGGGGTCGAAATAACACCTGTCTATCTCTCTGACAAGTGAAATTTGTGAGAGACAAGTAGGAAAATAATTTACTCATTCCATGTGACAAGTAGAAAAAGTATTTTTATTTGAATGATTTCTTTTAAAAACTGACAGAAACTGGGTTCCTAACAGATATTATAACATATTTTAGTGTTCAAGTTGAATTCTGAGAATACACGTTAAAAAATGTGCTCGCCTGTCACCTGAGACAATTAATTTTTTTTTAACATTTCGACCCCTGAAGTATTTGAGGAAACGTGACTGGGCCCAAGGGTCATATGATATGTATAAGAGTAAACAACAACAATAACCACCATGTTAATGCCATCAAGTAATAAGCTTAATTCATATGAATAATTGTGCTATTCAAAGATATACACCATGTACACCTGTTTTAATTCTTGCCCACAATGATTCTAATGACAACATGTTTACATGTACCATTTTATGAAAATATTGATTTCTGTTCAAGGTCAGGTATTTTCATCTTTTTCAGATATTCTTTTCATGCTGCACTCTCATCCCTACCTGTATATCTGGAGTTGTTGTTATGGTTACCTGTACATCTAGAGTTGTTGTTATGGTTACATGTACATCTTTAACCTTTCCTTGTCCATGTTTTGCAGGAGCCAAAAGACGGGTTTCTCAACAAAACCAAGGTGATGGAGAATGGTAAAAAGCTGAAGTAAGTCCGACATCTTTCTACATCAATCAAATTCAGCGTTTAATTTCACATTTTCCGGCTTTGATTTATTTCAATTTATTGTACATTTCATCTTAAAGCTTCTTTACATCCATGTATTTATGCAAATATTACAATTTATTGCTCAAATCTACCCCTGCTATTGTTATTGTCATTATCCTCCTTTGGAGATCCTGCTGTAGACTAAAAGTTCTCACCCCTCTGTGGACTTGGGATATGAAATATAGATACAGAACTTGATGCTGATTCATGCACAGTCATGAAAATTCACCCTAGTTTTTATCCAAACATTGAATGAGAATTCACTAATACTAGTCCTGCATTTGAATAGTCAGAATTTTGATCTGTATATATTCCTGGAACATGATTGAAATTACTCCCAATTTACTGGCAGGCTGTCTGTGGCTGATTGGTCTAATGCGCTCGCTGGTGATCGCTAGACTCTCACCAGTGAACCTGCCAGGTTCGAGCCCTGTTGGTGCATGTGTGAAAGTTTGCCAGTTACTTGGTGATGGGTGGTGGTTCTCTCCGTGTGCCCCAGTTTTCTCCAACATCCCAACTGGCTGTCACCATATGAGTTAAATAAACTTAGACCTCTCCACCCAATTTATTGGCTCTTCAGTTCTTCTACACTGAAACATAGAAAAATGTATTTTGCAGTTAATTATATCTCTCTGTGTTATATCTGCATTCTACAGAAAGAACTGGACTCAATCTTATGTAGTATTGCGTGGGTCTAACCTGGTGTTTTATAAAGACCAGAAAGCATCTGTCCAGCGCCCAGGATCACCGCACGGCAAACCAGAGTTCATCATCACCCTACAGGGGGCTAGGGTGGAGTTTGGGTCTAAGGATATATCAAGCAAGAAAAACGTTATATTGGTAAGCCTATATCTCAGTTATTCCATCAAAATTTAAATAGTTTAGAATAAGGGTAATAGGAACTGTGATCACTCTCGTGTTCTGGCACATGTAGGCACCGTCGTGATATGACTGAAACAAGGTTGAAAACGACATTAAACACTACTACTCACTCCTAGTGCCATTGGTTAGACAATAATGCTGTGATTGGCTATATCACATTGGTTAGACAATAATGCTGTAATTGACTATGTTCTCATTGGTTAGACAATAATGCTGTGATTGGCTATGCTGTGATTGGCTGTATTTCAGGTGTCCAGTAATCGAGGCAGTGAGGAGACACAGTACCTACTCCAGCATGATGATCACATGAAGATGCATAACTGGTATATAGCCCTATCTGAGACGGTGCAGGTGCTGGTAAGACTTGAAGTATTCTTCACCATTCTACAGTGAAACCAGTGAATACAGACACCTGAGAAAATTGACCACCCTCTACATATTGGCATTGTTCATGGTCTCATGGCTAAATTTAAAGTATTTTGAACCATTTAATCCCTGTCAAAAATGATACTATGTTATGGTCAGCAAGCTTAGTTTACACAGGTTAAATACCTGTCCTCCTGTATGCAAAATTTAACTTTACATGCATGGAAAAGTATGGTAAAGAGATGTTACTTCGATATGTTATATCTTTAGTTCTGTCTATTGACAGGGTCAAGGTGTAGAGTTACCTATTGGAGTCATCGAGGAAGTATGGGATAGATGTATGCTATAACTGTAGTTATGTATATTGTCAGGGTCAAGGTCTAGAGTTACCTATTGGAGTCATCGAGGAAGTATGGGATAGATGTATGCTATAACTGTAGTTATGTATGTTGACAGGGTCAAGGTCTAGAGTTACCTATTGGAGTCATCGAGGAAGTATGGGATAGATGTATGCTATAACTGTAGTTATGTATGTTGACAGGGTCAAGGACTGGAGTTACCTAGTGGGGGCATGGAGGAAGTAAACAAGAATGGCAGCCCACCTCCTACTGCCGATACAGGGGAAAAACTAAAGAGGGGCAAATCCACAAAAGGTAAGCTGAACACTCGTAACATAATCCACAAAAGGTAAGGTGGACACCGGTAACACATCACAAAAGGTGAGGTGGACACGGGTAACATAATCCACATAAGGTGAGGTGGACACAGGTAACATAATCCGCAAAAAGTGAGGTGGACACAGGTAACATAATCCACATAAGGCAAGGCAGACACAGGTAACATAATCTACAAAAGAAAAGTTGGACACAGGTAACGTAATCCACAAAATTGAGGTGGACACTTGTAGCGTAATCCACAGAAGGTAATATGGAAACAGGTAACATAATCCACAAAAGGTAAGGTGAACACCGGTAACATAATCCACAAAAGATAAGGTGGATACAGGTAACATAATCCACAAAAGGAAAGGTGGACACAGGTAACATAATCCACAAAAGGTAAGGTGGATAAGGTAACATAATCCACAAAAGGTAAGGCAGACACAGGTAACATAATCCACAAAAGGCAAGGCAGACACAGGTAACATAATCTACAAAAGGAAAGTTGGACACAGGTAACGTAATCCACAAAAGTTGAGGTGGACACTTGTAGCGTAATCCACAGAAGGTAATATGGAAACAGGTAACATAATCCACAAAAGATAAGGTGGACACAGGTAACATAATCCACATAAGGTAAGGTGGACACAGGTAACATATTCCACAAAAGGTAAGGTGAACACAGGTAACATAATCCACAAAAGATAAGGTGGATACAGGTAACATAATCCACAAAAGGAAAGGTGGACACAGGTAACATAATCCACAAAAGGTAAGGTGGATAAGGTAACATAATCCACAAAAGGTAAGGCAGACACAGGTAACATAATCCACAAAAGGCAAGGCAGACACAGGTAACATAATCCACAAAAGGTAAGGTGGATAAGGTAACATAATCCACAAAAGGTAAGGTGAACACAGGTAACATAATCCACAAAAGGCAAGCAGACACAGGTAACATAATCTACAAAAGGTGAGGTGGACACAGGTAACATAATCCACAAAAGTTGAGGTGGATACTCGTAACATAATCCACAGAGGGTAATGTGGACACAGGTAACATATTCCACAAAAGATAAGGTGGACACAGGGAACATAATCCACGAAAGATAAGGTGGATACAGGTAACATAATCCACAAAGGAAAGGTGGACACAGGTAATATAATCCACAAAAGATAAGATGGATACAGGTAACATAATCCACAAAAGGAAAGGTGGACACAGGTAATATAATCCACAAAAGGTAAGGTGGATAAGGTAACATAATCCACAAAAGGTAAGGCAGACACAGGTAACATAATCCACAAAAGGCAAGGCAGACACAGGTAACATAATCCACAAAAGGTAAGGTGGACACTCATAACATAATCCACAGAAGGTAAGGTGGACGCTGGTAACAAAATTCAAAAAAGGTGAGGTGAACACAGGTAACGTAATCCACAAAAGGTAAGGTGAACAGAGGTAACATAATCCACAAAAGGTAAGGTTAACACAGGTAACAATATCCAAAAAAGGTGAGGTGGATACAGGTAACATAATCCACAAAAGGTAAGGTGGACACAGATAACATAATCCACAAAAGGTAAGGTGGACACAGATAACATAATCCACGAGAGGTAAGGAGAACATAGGTAACATATTCCACAAAATGTAAGGTGGACACAGGTAACATAATCCACAAAAGGTAAGGTGGATACAGGTAACATAATCCACGAGAGGTAAGGAGAACATAGGTAACATTATCCACAAAGTGTAAGGTGGACACCGGTAACATATCCCACAAAAGGTAAGGAGGACAGGAAACATTTTATTCCCAATGTATCTGTATTCCAAACTTTTCAGCTCTATATATCTTTGGTGCAAGAAATATATACACATACCACTGATCAGAGTTAACAAGACTTCATGTACATCTAAATAATAAGCAAATTGATAAAAATATCTCCCATTTTCATAAGGTTTTCACAACATATTACTAAAAAGCATTGGGATTCACTGGTTAACTTTACCTTTATACAGATGGAAGGTGACAGAAAAATAGTAGTGAGAAGCATTTTGTAGATAAATATTTTGAGATATATCAATGCATATTATTGTCAGGACCCATTGTAAACCTCTATTCCTAAATGATGACATGAATAAATAAATGTTGAAATATCCATCTACAAAATACTTATTTCTCACTAAAATTTTGGTGTCGCCCTCATGCTGTATTAGAGCAGGATATGACTGAAAGATGAGTGAAAGGGACATAAATATCATCATCCCTCACTCACTCTGTACACTAACAGTACTTTTCAGTAATGGTCGACACTGCAGTGCAGTAATTGAACAGTACAATAGGTCAGTAAATGGTCAGAACTTCTCAGAGACCTCACGGAGCATAACTATGCAGTTACTGTTCAGTACAATAGGATCAACAAATGATCAGAACTTCTCAGGGACCTCACGGAGGAGCATAAATATGCAGTTACTGTTCAGTACAATAAGGCCAGCAAATGGGCACAACTTTTCAGGGACCTCACAGAGCATAAATATGCAGTTACTGTTCAGTACAATAAGGTCAACAAATGGTCTGAACTTCTCAGGGATCTCAAAGAGCATAAATATGCAGTTACTGTTCAGTACAGTAAGGTCAACAAATGGTCAAAACTTCTCGGGTACCTCACAGAGCATAAATATGCAGTTATTGTTCAGTACAGTATGGTCAACAAATGGTCAGAACTTCTCAGGGACGTCACAGAGCATAAATTTGCAGTTACTGTTCAGTACAATAGGGTCAACAAATGGTCAGAACTTCTCAGGGACCTCACAGAGCAAAAATATGCAGTTACTGTTCAGTACAATAAGGTCAGCAAATGGGCACAACTTTTCAGGGACCTCACAGAGCATAAATATGCAGTTACTGTTCAGTACAATAAGGTCAACAAATGGTCTGAACTTCTCAGGGATCTCAAAAAGCATAAATATGCAGTTACTGTTCAGTACAGTAAGGTCAACAAATGGTCAGAACTTCTCCGGTACCTCACAGAGCATAAATATGCAGTTATTGTTCAGTACAGTATGGTCAACAAATGGTCAGAACTTCTCAGGGACGTCACAGAGCATAAATTTGCAGTTACTGTTCAGTACAATAGGGTCAACAAATGGTCAGAACTTCTCAGGGACCTCACGGAGCATAGATATGCAGATACTGTTCAGTACAATAGGGTCAACAAATGGTCTGAACTTCTCAGGGACCTCACGGAGCATAAATATGCAGTTACTGTTCAGTACAGTGAGGTCAGCAAATGGTCAGAACTTCTCAGGGACCTCACGGAGCATAATTATGCAGTTACTGTTCAGTACGATTGGGTCAACAAATGGTCAGAACTTCCCAGGGAACTCATGAAGCATAAATATGCAGTTACTGTTCAGTAAAATATTGTCAACAAATGGTCACAACTTTTCAGGCTGCCTTACAGATCATAAATATGCAGATACTGTTCAGTACGATAGGTCAACAAATGGTCAGAACTTCTCAGGGACCTCGCGGAGCATAAATATGCAGATACTGTTCAGTACAATAAGGTCAACAAATGGTCAGAACTTCTCGGGGACCTCACAGAGCATAAATATGCAGATACTGCGTTGTACTGATCAGTCGGACAAGGATTGCTTGTGTACTTTAGTTCGATATACTGTTTGGTCTGACACCCATACTGCATGACTGCAACGATCAAGTTTTAGTAATTGTGACTTTTTTTCTCTTCTACAGGTCAACAGAAAAATGCAGGCACACAGAAAAGTCCAAATGCACAGAAAAACCCCAGCACACAGAAAAACTCCGGCGCACAGAAAAATATCAGTTCACCGAAAAACTCTGCTATACAGAGAAGTACGTCCTTAGATGACCCAGTGAGTCAGGAGCGCAAACGTCGAATACGAGATATACTGTTAAACTTTATCATACGTCGTCCAAGTCCAGAAGTATTAAAAGAAAAAGGAATTATAAAAGGTAAGAAGGATACATACTGAAGTTACAATAATTATGTTAGCAAGAGCAAGACACCAAGAGGACCCCAAGAAACTTGATTTTAATCAAACTGACAATGAAAATAAGAGATGAGAAAAATACTGACATCTGAGCATTACATATAGGCACAGCTACTTGGTTAATACTGACATCTGAGCATTATGTACAGGAACAGCTACTTGGTTAATACTGACATCTGAGCATTAGGAACAGGGACAGCTACTTGGTTTATACTCATATCTGAGCATTATGTACAAGGACAGCTACTTGGTTAATAATACTGACATCTGAGCATTACATACAGGGACTACTTGGTTAATACTGACATCTGAGCATTACGTACAGGAACAGCTACTTGGTTAATACTGACATCTGAGCATTAGGAACAGGGACAGCTACTTGGTTTATACTGACATCTGAGCATTATGTACAGGGACAGCTACTTGGTTAATACTGACATCTGAGCATTACATACAGGGACAGCTACTTGGTTAATACTGACATCTGAGCATTAGGAACAGGGACCGCTACTTGGTTAATATTGACATCTGAGCATGACGTACAGGAACAGCTACTTGGTTAATACTGACATCTGAGCATTATGTACAGGGACAGCTACTTGGTTAATACTGACATCTGAGCATTATGTACAGGGACAGCTACTTGGTTAATACTGACATCTGAGCATTACGTACAGGGACAGCTACTTGGTTAATACTGACATCTGAGCATTACGTACAGGGACAGCTACTTGGTTAATACTGACATCTGAGCATTACGTACAGGGACCGCTACTTGGTTAATACTGACATCTGAGCATTACGTACAGGAACAGCTACTTGGTTAATACTGGCATCTGAGCATTACGTACAGGAACAGCTACTTGGTTAATACTGGCATCTGAGCATTACGTACAGGAACAGCTACTTGGTTAATACTGACATCTGAGCATTACGTACAGGAACAGCTACTTGGTTAGTACTGGCATCTGAGCATTATGTACAGGAACAGCTACTTGGTTAATACTGACATCTGAGCATTATGTACAGGAACAGCTACTTGGTTATACTGACATCTGAGCATTACGTACAGGAACAGCTACTTGGTTAATACTGACATCTGAGCATTATGTACAGGGGCAGCTACTTGGTTAATACTGACATCTGAGCATGACGTACAGGAACAGCTACTTGGTTATACTGACATCTGAGCATTACGTACAGGAACAGCTACTTGGTTAATACTGACATCTGAGCATTACGTACAGGAACAGCTACTTGGTTAATACTGACATCTGAGCATTAC
>JAVTVY010020444.1:0-70312 GCA_036873755.1 Hanleya hanleyi
AAAAAATGGAAAATGAGATTTTGTATTTTTTATGTCCATAATGTGCCCAAATTTCACATAAATAAATTTATTGACTGACAAGATCATTGAAAATAGTTTAATTAATACTTAATTATTCATGTTGTTAAAATTTCTCTGCCATTATTCGCCAAAAACCGATGAAAACGGCAAGTTTTGGTCATTGACAACAGCCTTTTATCTTTGGTGTTGTTGTTCTTGCCGTACATCGTTGGAAAGCGGAAGTTCCAAGCTGTAACTTGAATTTGGGTTAGATCGGCATTCTCCGCCTCAATCCGGTGTATTCCCGAGAGAAAATACCGTAGAACTCTGACGGAAACATCCATATATGGCAGAAGCTCATTATCATACGGCTCGGGGTCTCGGAAACATCCTTTTATGGCGAAAGCTCATTACCATAACAGGGTTAGATGCAGGATTTTCGCCAAAGTCCTTGTTTGAAAATAGCTTTGTCGTTATTTGAAAAAACTAATTTTGCAAAATGGCTAATATCACTCAAATGGTGTTGAACATGCCAAACATTGTCAGTTTGTGTTCTTCACTCACAGGGTTCTCCATAAGAGCCGGCGGCCGGCGGTATACGTACACCTGTTGGAGGTAGTGCCGCCGGGTGTTTTGACATACGGTAATTTCCCTATTAATTCACCTTCCAAATTTAATTCGAAAACGGCCGATTTTTCCGCTGTCGTGATTTTGTCCATCCTAATAAAACGAACACGGGAGCATTTTCAATATCCGTGAAACAATAAATTCGAACACTCCCGTTTTCGCCAGGGAGTTCGTGCCGATGAAAGTAAAGTGAATATGTTACTAGAATCTCGTATAGTATATATATCTGCGTATGCTATTATTTGTAAGAGCAGAGAAACAACAGGGAATGGTACAATATAATCAGACTGAATTACTATTACTTACAGTCTATAAGGAAAAAAATTGATTCAATTAACTCCGCAGTCCTGTAATTTTATCCTAACTTGATCGCATTTCGCCGCATTCGGGAAAAATATATACGGTAGTCCCCCGCACGTGGTCGAGTGTCTGCACACGGCCCGCTATTGAATCATTCTTCAGTTTCCAGCGTTCGTATATCAGATATCTTTCTTTAAACCAGCATTCCTTTATTTGAAAAACACACATTATTTTAAGTAACAAATTTGAGAGATCTTCAACGTTAATATATTTGTTCGTCGTATATGCTAAACCCCTCGCTGTCCCCCATTTACCTGCCTGACCTGCCCTGTATTATTCGTATGGGAGGCACTTGGGCCGTGTTCAAAGGAGGCACTGGAAGGGAGCGGAGTTCAAACTTTGTCGGGTGACGTTCCCGCGGAGATATCAAGTTGTAACGTGTGTGCTGGTGAATTGCATCAGATTTCTTCACAGCAACTGAATCCTTCGTTTGGGGAAAGCAAGATGCGATTTAACCTTTCGGTATGCTGTATGCTATTCGTTATATTTTCACGTGAAGTGGACAATCAAACGACCATTATTTGACGTCAAAAATGAGCCATCACGAAAAGCCTTTTGGAAGGATGTAAATTTAACGTTGATTTTATTTTAGTATTTTGATCAATAAAAATTTCTAAAAATAAAAAATCTGGACTACAATTCTCGAGCATACCCCCTCAGTGCCCCTCAATTTCCTACTGAAACACCAAGCCTCCACATGAATGACATTTGCTGCAGGTCTCCTTTGATATTTAAATTGTCAATGGCTACATTGTTTTGAGTACCGGGATAGCTTGCTAATGAAGTGTTTAGTTTATTTTTAGCCTGTCCAGCTATTTCCCATTCAGCACAGCTTGTCCTCCAGAGAAAACCACATAAAATGGAAGAATCCAAAGTCAGGATAGGGGTGACAAGATGTTTCAGTTTCCAGTGGAGAGATTCTGAACAGCATGAAATATATAGTGAAATAGGAGAGTCCACGTGCAGCATGCAAGTTTCACCCAGACTGGAAATGACGCTTATTCATATGCAAATGAGATCGTGTGTAATAACATTGAATTGACTGCCTGGGGAATACCTTGTCCCTTCGGAAGCCCAAATTCAGCTCTGGGTGAGGATGCGCGATTCACCAGCAAGAGGCAATTGAAAGGGGTTTCAAATTAACGCTGCAGTATTATGGGTTTGTGTGTTAATGTGTGGCCCTCGATTCTCCGTGAAAGTCGGCGCGACATTTAATTCGAACACTCGCGTTTTTCTAGAATTCGCTCAACAAATAATTCGAAAGTAGCCAATTTTTGGAGTGCTGAGTTTCATCACTACATCGCGAATTAATAGGGAAATTACCGTATCTCGGGGGGAAAAAAAATAAAGCTAATAGTTCAATTTGGTTGTAATGCAAGCAATATGTAATGTAATCCGACTTCGTGCGTTTAATTTTCGTCATGCTTGGGGTAGAATATGAGAAAAAAAAATCATAAAAGGAAAAGGAAAAAGTCAAACTTCTTCTAACCTTACGGTAACGGAATCTATACACTGCATAACATGGCCTGTTTCCGGTTTTGCGATGTTATAGTCCTGTTGATTGGTTGAATACAATAGATGAGCCAATCAGAAGTGTCGTACATTGGGACGCGCCGCTTCTGGTTTCAGTCGTCGACAGAATGACTGTACGGGGTTGAGGGGGAATTTTCGAAATGAAACGTCGACAACTGAGTTTGAGCGAAGCCTTCAAACGAAATAAAAGATGATCTTTTGACGGGGATGGCGATGCTGTCAGTACAGTGCCGCCGAATATTAATGACAGCGACTCAAAATGTGACTGTCGAACATTTTGATGCAGTGCCAGTTACAACAACAACGACAATGGGGTCGTCAAATTCACCCGTTAAAGCCAATGACGGCATATTAAGTGACAATTAATTCTCAACACTATAAATGAACCTATCTTTGCAATTATCCTGATACAATTTTGAGCATAAAGATACCCCCCCCCCCAAAAAAAAAGATTTTATGTAGATTTGGCATGATGTTCCCCTTACCGAAATGGAAACACTCGCAATACTATGGTAACACTCTGGTAATGATATGGTAAGAACTGGTAATACTAGGGTAATACATATGGTCAGAAAACCAGATGATCTGGTTTGACAATGGTTCTATTTCTATGGTCTGGTAACAATATGGTTTGAAAAGAACTTGTCATTTTACTACGCACCACAACTGGTAATGATCTGGTTTGCACAGCAGAGCTCTGGTAATGATCGGGTTTGAAAAGGACTTTGTTTTTCAGCACACACACACACTGGTAATGATCTGGTTTGAAAAGAACTTAATGATTCAGACTGAAAGCCTATATAATTATCAACAAGCAGCCAGAGGATGCTAGGTCCCCCGCCAAAATGGCAGCAATATTTATAAGCGCTGTCGGTTTCAGAAGATATTCATGAGGATGGCAACAGCTACTTCACAGGCGTAAGAAGCAGAGGGGTCTTTCCACCTTCCCAGGTTTTGAGATCAACTCCGAATGGCTGACTGAATGTTGATTGCTTAACTGTAATATATTTTCTTTACCATGTAGCATGAAAATTATGTAACCGAAATGCAACCCCAAGAGACAACTCATGGCATATTATCTGAATTTGACAAGAATATGAAGGCATCCTCAACCTATTGCCCAGAAACCAAATTTAGACTTTGCCACAAGGAGTCACCACCTGTAGGCGCAAGCAGGCAAAACACAATCCCAAATGACCTCATGTCATGGTATCGGCATATGAACTTTGAGACTCTGAAGAGGGGTCCTCAAGTTATTGCCGGTACTAGATGCCCACCGGTGTTCATGTTATTTGGGGCGGGTCACATATGAATACAAAATTTGAGAATAATCTGATGAGCAGTTGTCAAATTATTGCCCGGAAACAAATTTTTCCACCAGGAGACGCCACCTGTAGGCAGAAGCGGGAAAAATACAATCCCAAGGAACATGGTATCGTGGGGACATCTGCATACCAAATTTGAGAAGAATCCGATGAGGGTCCTCAAGTTATTGCCCAGAAACCAAATTTAGATTTTGACACCAGGTGACGCCACCTCTAGGCGCAAGTCAGTGAAATGCATTATCAAGCGACATCTTATGTCACGGTACATTCATACAAAATTTGAGAAGAATCCGATGGTCAGTTCTCAAGTTATTACCCGGAAACGAATTTGTGATGTTGCCACCAGGTGGCGCCACCTGTGAGTGCAAGTGAGCGAAAGGCAATCCCAAGCAACAGCTCCTGGCATGGTAAATGCATGCCAAATTTGAGAAGAATCCGATGAGCCGCAACGTTTCTCATGTTACCCAGAAAGGTACATATGTAGGATATTTCAAAGAAATTCGACCAAGTGTTTCTAAGTTATCACTTGCAGCATGGAATAATGGAATGAACTAGTGGCGCCACCTCCGGGTGGATTTTGCTGAAACGCATCACCAACGGTGTTTTGTCGCAGGGAATGCATTTACCAAATTTCAAAGAAATCCGACAAATTGTTCGAAAGTTATCGCTTCCGAAGGATTTGAACAAACATGAACGGACATGCATTAAAGATTGGAACAAGACCCAGTGGTGCCACCTACAGGCGGATCTTGCTGAAACGTAATACCAGCGACGTCTTGTCGCAAAGAATGCAGATGCCAAATTTCGGAGGAATCCGACAAAGCATTTAGGAGTTATCGCTTACGCAGTATTTGCACGGACATGCACTAAATATTGGAACAAGACCCAGTGGCGCCACCTACAGGCGGATCTTGCTGAAACGTAATACCAGCGACGTCTTGTCGCAAAGAATGCAGATGCCAAATTTCGGAGGAATCCGACAAAGCATTTAGGAGTTATCGCTTACGCAGTATTTGCACGGACATGCACTAAATATTGGAACAACACCCAGTGGCGCCACCTACAGGCGGATCTTGCTGAAACGTAATACCAACAGACGTCTTGTCGCAAAGAATGCAGATGCCAAATTTCGGAGGAATCCGACAAAGCATTTAGGAGTTATCGCTTACGAAGTATTTGCACGGACATGCACGGACATGCACTAAAGATTGGAACAAGACCCAGTGGCGCCACCTACAGGCGGATCTTGCTGAAACGTAATACCAAGAGACGTCTTGTCGCAAAGAATGCAGATGCCAAATTTCGGAGGAATCCGACAAAGCATTTAGAAGTTATTGCTTACGAAGTATTTGCACGGACATGTCCGTGCATGACGGACACATAGAAGCAAGACCCCAGTGGCGCCACCTACAGGCGGATCTTGCTGAAACGTAATACCAAGAGACGTCTTGTCGCAAAGAATGCAGATGCCAAATTTCGGAGGAATCCGACAAAGCATTTAGAAGTTATTGCTTACGAAGTATTTGCACGGACATGTCCGTGCATGCACAGACACATAGAAGCAAGAACCATTTTAAAGTCCCCGGCCGCGTTGCGGCGGGGGACAAAAAGGATACTCTGGTATTGATCTAGAAAGAATTGACTTAAACATTGGTCATCTCCCTTGAACATAGAGGGCGCTGCTAGTTTGAATTTCAACTGATTTTGGGGGGAAGCTGAGCTAAAGGTCTACATAAAATGTTGTGCAGTTTGAGATCAAATAATTCACAAAAAAGGGTATGTAAATCCTGTACAGATCGTCTCATAGGGATTATGAAACTTCAGCTGGCATTCTACAGGGTTCTCCATTTATTTGGGAACACCTGTACAATCATATCCAAACAGGTGTATGTGGTTGTTAACTGCCAAGCGCAGCGAGGCGTTTCAAATTTAGGCCGGGGGCTTGGGGGCCGCCAGAAAACCTAGATGCTCTAGCTGTGGTGCAATCTGAGCCATTTTGGGATGAAAATTCTAAGTTCCTAGCACAGGGTATTTTTTATATAGCATTCAGCAATTGAGCTACCCCATCCCAGTCACCCCCCATTTAGCCCATGAAACCAGATTCCTATCAAGCTTACATAACAATATCAAACAGGTGGATTACAAAAAATGAACACTAAGTAAGAACTTGGTAGATTTTGAAGTGGAAGCTAAACAAAATAGGCCTATGCTGTGTGAAGAAATTTGACCTGGCCTAAACTGTTCTGAAATTTGAACTGAACATCATGCCAAATCTACATAAATCTTTTTTTTGAGGGGGGTATCTTTATGCTCAAAATTGTATCAGGATAATTGCAAAAATAGGTTCATTTAAAGTTTATTTCCGTGTTGACAATTAATTGTCACTTATTATGCCGTCATTGGCTTTAACGGGTGAATTTGATGACCCCGTTGTCGTTTGACGTTGTTGTTGTAACTGGCACTGCATCAAATTGTTTGACATGGTCACATTTTGAGTCGCTGTCATTAATATTTGGCGGCACTCTACTGACAGCATCGCCATCCCCGTCAGAAGATCATCTTTTATTTCGTTTGAAGGCTTCGCTCAAACTCAGTTGCCGACGTTTCATTTTGAAAATTCCCCCTCAACCCCGTACAGTCATTCTGTCGACGACTGAAACCGGAAGCCGCGTCCCAATGTACGACGCTTCTGATTGGCTCATCAATTGTATTCAACCAATCAACAGGATGATAACATCGCAAAACCGGAAACAGGCCATGTTATGCAGTGTATAGATTCCGTTACCGTAAGGTTAGAAGAAGTTTGACTTTTTCCTTTTCCTTTATGATCTTTTTTTCTCATATTCTGCCCCAAGCATGACGAAAATTAAATGCACGAAGTCGGATTACATTACATATTGCTTGCATTACAACCAAATTGAACTATTAGCTTTATTTTTTTTCCCGAGATATGTCAAAATACCCGGCGGCACTACCTCCGACAGGTGTACGTATACCGCCGACCGCCGGCTCTTATGGAGAACCCTGATTCTACATAAAGCTTTTTTATAATTTTAACCCAATAGTTTATTAAAATACTGTAGTTAATTCAAGGCCCCAGCTATAACAACAACAACATGTCCATGGAAGAGCATATGTACTGCAATAGATTTAGTGCCAGTCATCATATACAAGTTTTAACAAAGTGTACCATGCAAATTTAATGATTTAAGAAACTACCAGTGCACATGGCATGCATGTACAAATTATTCAGTATATGTTGGAGTATAATTACAACCTATATGGCCAGCAATGGATATTCAGTATTCTATTCTTTGACACAGATCATCGCCAGAGCATTACCAGAGCATTACCAGAGCAATACCCTATCAAAACCAGATTAAAACCAGATCATCAAACCAGTGTATTACCAGAGCATTCGATCGTCAAACATGTCAAACCAGAGCATTACCAGATCTATTGCCATATCGATACCCCATGTTCCAAAAACAGATCATTACCCCATCAAAACCAGATTAATACCAGATCACCTAACCAGAGTATTGCCAGAGCATTTTCCATATTGATACCATATCACTCATACCATATCATTACCAGACCATTACCATATTGATACCAGATCATTGTCCCATTCTTCAAACCAGATCATTACCAGATGTATTGCCATATCGATACCCCATGTTCCAAAAACAGATCATTACCCCATCAAAACCAGATTGATACCAGATCACCTAACCAGAGTATTACCAGAGCATTTTCCATATTGATACCATATCACTTTTTACTCTGGCAATGATATGGTTTTAATATGGTTTTGATCTGGTAATGCTAGGGCAATTTTGGCATATTATGGTAAGGGCAGTTCAGATTTCAGAACAGTTTAGGCCAGGTCAAATTTCTTCACACAGCATAAGCCTATTTGTTTAGCTTCCACTTCAAAATCTATCAAGTTCTTACTTAGTGTTGATTTTTCTTAATCCACCTGTTTGATATTGTTATGGAAGCTTAATAGGAATCTGGCTTCATGGGCTAAATGGAGGGTGACTGGGATGGGGTAGCTTAATTGCTGAATGCTATATAAAAATACCCTGTGCTAGGAACTTAGAATTTTCATCCCAAAATGCCCCAAAATGGCTCAGATTGCACCACAGAGCATCTAGGGTTTCTGGCGGCTGGGGGCCGCCCCCGGCCTAATTTTTAAACGCCTCGCTGCGCTCGGCAGTTAACAACCACATACACCTGTTTGGATATGATTGTACAGGTGTTCCCAAAGAAATGGAGAACCCTGTGGGTGTTTTACACAAACTACTGTGCCTTTTGCCCCTGATATTCACTTTAATCTATGAGTTTTCTAAATAAAGTCATTTGATTTTGTGGTAAAATGGTCATTTGATTTTATAGTTGTGTCCTTTTTAAGGACGCTGTGACACCGGCTGTATCTAACTCTGGCCATATCACTTCGGAGGACAGCGGAGCTTGCCGAGTGACGTCAATTGGAGTGTCTGGAGATGCGCGCTCGGTCACTTCCTTAGCAATGGCTCAGAGCGGATTGGCGGATGTTCGATGGCTTGAACTGTTTGAAGCGTGAAAGAAACAATAAATCATGCCTTTTCACAATTTTTGTATCGTTGGAACGAGCCAAGTTGTCAAGGAAATAGTAGAAAGGACTCATGGCTGTAGAAACCGAATAAAACTACAGTTTTTACGCTCCAGAGCGCCACTTTGATGCCGTACACCCAACCATTTGACTAGCAAATGTTTATGGCCCATTTTCTCTAAAATCAGTTTTCCGGCCGAAATCGTTCCTAAGGAAAAATCGTTTGCCTCTATTTATTTATGGATCTTCAAGAAAAATTCAGGGAATATTCCTACGATATAGACACACATTATTATATGGTTTTCAGTGGGAAATTACGTTATGTGGCTGTTATCTGAGAACCTTTTGTGGCATTTTTTTTTCAGTGAAAAGTATTATCAAATTTGTGTTTGTGTAAATCAATGATTATCACCATAATACCATATAAAAATGTTCTAATAATGTGCATACACGCTCAGTAATGTAAAATATAAATGTTTTGTGCAATAAAAATAAAAACGCAGGTCAAACGATTTTTACTCGTGACGTTTATTGAAAATGGCCAGGTGGCGCTGCTGGTGTGGTTTTAGTCACGTGACCACCCTGAAAATTTGCATACAATCATATTTTATCCATCCCTGCACCTGTACAAAATCTCATGGTACTAGGTCTAACAGAACCGGAGATTCAGCATATGGTCAAGTAGCATGTCCCCTTAAACTCTATAAACTGGATAATGGAGCCTACAGATGGATGGAATCATATCTGTGTGACAGAAATCAATATGTCTTGATTGCCAACTCTAAATCTGAATCCCTAAATATTCAAGCAGGGGTACCACAAGGGTCCATACTGGGCCCACTGTTATTCGTTATCTATGTAAATGGTTTGCTGTTACAGTACAAGGCAGAAATATCTTGATGCTAAACGCGAGTTAAAAAAATCATTTTCGCGACTATAATTTATTAATCTCAATCGGAAAACGCGCCTCAATCGCGCAAAAACAAAAGCATAATCGCGACTGAGACGCGTCGACCGCTCGCCGTCACTGCTACCATCGGCCGCTTTAACACGCTGACGCGTTTACAGAAAACAGTTGGGTCGAAAGCGCGTCTTCCGAAATTTACAGTCGCGACTCCTTCAATAAACTAGCGCGAGTCACTCTCGATTACTTCGCGTTCTACTCGCGTTTAGCATCAAGATATTTCTGCCTTGTACTGTATGTAATTTGAATAGTACTGTTGATTTATATGCTGATGACACCACTGCTTATTATGCTGCACCAACTATCACTATAATAAATGAAACACTGAACCAGGATTTGATAACTATTGAAGGATGGTGTAAATCAATAAAATGCACTTCAATATTCCAAAATCAAACATCATACTAATGGGCTCAAGTAGTAACACATTACGAAATTCCAATGAACAGCTGAGTATCGATGACAATGGTCAAACTCTAAAGAGTGTTTCTAAGGATAAAATCCTAGGCTTCATAATTGATGATGATCCTGATGAATCCTGGTCTGATCACACAGACCATATATGTAAAAAGATATCTCAGAATCTTGGCATTCTTTACCATAACAGGAAACTCCTTCAAAGAGATGCCAAACTCATATTTTGCAACGCATATGTTCTCCCACACATTGACTATTGTTGTACAACAGGGTTCTTACTCTTTCACAGTTATGAAATTCCATGACTTTCCATGACTTTTTTGGACAAATTCCATGACTTTTTACTGTATTTTTTTTACCGAACATGTGATTTTCCCGGACCCGCGAACTTCATTTCGTCGAATGTCGCGTGTTGTCTGTGAAATTGCCAGAATCTCCCATCAGTGCATCAGTTTTCATTTTACTATTTAGAAATTATTTTTATTTAATCAGACCCCATTAACAATATTGATAAAACGGATTTATTGCTGTCTTGATTCTCTTTATTATATTATTCCATGTGAATTTCTACTTTTTCTGAGTAATTCCACTTAAGAGTAGCTTCCCTTAAGGGGTATGGGGGTAGGAAAAATTAATTTTGCCAAAAATCCATTCAGGTCCATAATAATCATTTATATTTGATATGTGGACAAAACTGTTTTGAAAAATATCATTGACATTTGGATATATATAACCAGGGTTCGTACACCTTAGGATGTCTGAAATTCCATGACTTTTCCATGACTTTCCATGACCAACTTCAGGAAATTCCATGACCTTTTCGGGCACACTTTCCCAGAAATGTGAAGATTTTTTACACTGAAATTCTTCATTGGTGGTGGATATCCTGCGAAGTCAATGCCATTATTTGTCTGCATGCCCTAATTTTAATATGCAAATGCCATACATAATTGAATCAAAAATGTCCCACAATAACAAACAACGGTGATGAAACTCGCAACTTTAAAAATTGGCTACTTTCAAATTATTTGTCACGCTAATTCCAGAAAAACGCTTGTGTTCGAATTATATGTGACGCTGATTTTCACGGAAGATCCAAAATGGCGAACCGCTTCACCCTGATCATTGTGATCTATTGATAACCGTGTATTATGTTTGATATCTCTATCATAGCTCATTTAAAAGACTCGGGGCCATCCTTAAAAATATGTCAGTTGCGCGTAACCCGCCCCATCGACAAGCTACCAACCCCAAAGTTTTTATCAGCCATCTGTCGCGTAAATCTTTTTCTTTTTCTTCAACTTCAAACAGTCCCTGTGTAGTTGTTGATGTTATTATAATTAAATTGCGTAGGTCGTGAATTTGTCCGCCAGAGTTGCAAGTTTCAAGAATGAAATACAAAGAAAATAGAGTCTACGAAACGAAAGAAAAATCTGCCTTCACGTTGTTGTTGTTGAAAAGCGATATGCATGTTTAAAACTTTTGTGCCTTACTTCCCTATTTTGAAAGTGAACTCTTCCAATTCAATTCGTCGGGAAGCCTTGTGGGGTTACAACACCGGGTCAGTGGAAGTTTCCATTACCGCAATAGGGATGATAGCCCGACAGTATTGCGACCCGTGCCTGCAGTCAGTCGACCATATTTCCGGGCTAAATCTGTACCGTGATGCCGACGTTTGGTTCATTATCCATCAAACACGAAGTAAAAAATGAAATGTCCAGCGATGTAAAGGATTGAAAATACATACAAACTAAACGTCTAAATTTCACATGTACAAGCCAAGTCCTGCATTGATGATCGGGTTGTATAGTACATTGACTTGTCTACAACGTCACTCGTTAGGTGTCAGTCACCCAGCGATGAGATCAGGGTGCATATTTTATGTTCGTCCGCTTCATAAAGTTGATTCCTCGTTGATTATAAACTGGATTAACATGTTGTTGGAAACACTGACGTCTGTCATTTTATTACATGGAAATGTCTCTCTGGATTGGTGAGTGAATAAAACACCAGCATCAATGTCTGTTGACATCTCCCCATAGCACAAATGAAATACTCAACTACTCCCTTTTTGCAGTCAAAATGTATGAGACACATCATACAGATCTAAAGAAATCAAATAATGGCTCCCTCGACATAGGAGTAGTGCATAAACTAACTATTACGCCGAAGCCCTGACAGGGACAAGCAGAGGGAAACATTTATATCTTTGTCCTTCCAAATCATCTGTTTATTAAAGAAAATGAGACATCGAAAATATCATTCAAATTGCCGATAAATTACTTTCTATTGATCAAGAAGGTGCCTCAAAATGGTCAGTTGACGGGCATTTTCGCCTCCAACCTCCTGCTAATGAGAAGCCTACAGGCTCGATTTCGGCGCAGTTGAAATTTATACCAAGATCACGTCGGACAGATGAAATTCATACACGCAAGCCTTTTCATACATATCAGACTTAGTTCAATCTAAGAGAATCTGCGTGGGTGACGCTACCATGGATTTCCGCGCAGTTAAACTTTATGCCAAATATGCTTACAGCTCGATTTTCGTGCAGTTGAAATTTATACCAAGTAACGTTCGGACAGATGAAATTCATACACGCAAGCCTTTTGAAATTCATACACATCAGACTTAGTTCAATCCAGGAGAATCTGCGTGGGGCGAAGCTGCCATGGATTTCCGCGCAGTTAAACTTTATGCCAAATTTGCTTACAGGCTCGACTTCCGCGCAGTTAAAATTTATACTCAATTTACGTTCGGACAGATACAATTCATACACGTCAGACTTAGTTCGAGCGAAGCGAATCTCAGTAGCGTGAAACACGATTTTCGCGATTTTCGCGCATTCAAAATTGATACCTGCCAATATATTCTTACGGACAGTTGAAATTCCACACATAAGACTCAGTTGAAGAAAGCATATCAAAAGATTCCAAGTGAAATGGTAACGAATAAGGTAGGATAAGGTGCTCTAATATTAACGATTCCATTCCAGCGAAGCCAATCTCCGGGCTGTGAAACATAATTTCCTCGCATTTGAATTTCGTTCCCTCTCGTTTCAAGCGACAAATAGTCTACAGATTCGCAATTTGCGGATTTTGTTGTCTGTTTTATTAATATCAATATTCTGCTCGTCAGCAAATAAAGAAAAATCCATCAAATAATCCACGCGCAGTTGAAATTAAGCTCCGCGCAGTTCTGCGCAGTTTTCAGTACGACCCTTAACAAATTATTCTTAGTAACATATTCACTTTACTTTCAGCGGCACGAACTCCACGACGAAAACGGGAGTGTTCGAATTTATTGTTTCACGGGTATATTGAAAATGCTCCCGTTTTCGTTTTATAAGGATGGAAAAAATCACGACTGGGGGAAAAACGGCCGTTTTCGAATTAAATTTGGAAGGTGAATTATTTAAATTACCGTAACTATAGAAGGCATCCTGTCTGACAAGACTTGACTTCGAGATACTTTGATGGCGGTTTTAGCGAAAACTTTGTTCCAGAATGAACTCGGAGCAAAAAGCAGGTTTTGTTGATATTTTCACTCGTTTTATTTTTCCATGACTTTTCCATGACTTTTGCCTCAAAATCTCTATTTTCCAGGTTTTCCAGGCCTGGATTTTTTATTTTCAAATTCCATGACTTTCCAGGTTTTCCAGGACCCGTACGAACCCTGTATAACGGTTGCCATGGGAACGGCGGCCATATTGGATTTACAGTCGTTATCTTAGGAAAGCCGAATATCCAAAACTATACAAGTCAGCCTCACCAAACTTTCAGAATATCAATCTGATGTCTTTCTGTGTGCAAATAAGGATTTTCATCAAAAAATAGCCAACAGAACCAAAATTTGAGCAATTTTACTGTTAAACACGAGAACGTGCATACACACCCCGTTGCTATGGCAACCCCACACTGACTTATTTTCAAGTTATTGGAAAAAAAATTCTTATTTGCACACAGACCTATCACAGCTATCAACCTACCAAATTTGATACCATTTGATAGGGTAGTTACTGAAATATTGCTTTCCCAGTATTGCTGAATGTGTAAAAATGCAAATTCGAGAAGAACTGAAATAAAGTGCAACAAGTTGAATGACTTGTATCTCGCCATGTGTTCTGTTGTATTTACCTGTGAATATTGATTTTTCTGACAGTTCCTTCAAGTATTGTCTGATATAGATACCAATAATGTTCATTTTGCACATATTTATAGAAATAAGAAGAAAAAAATGGGCAGTGGACCACATGTATATGATATATACAGGATGCACTGTTGAACGACCGGTCTCTCGTTATGTTCAGTTTGTCACAGAGAGAAGATATACAGTTAGAAATTTCCAGACTTATAGGATGTGCCTTCTTGGCTTTCCTGTTGCATTTGTTTTCTCAATCTCTTCACAAGTAGAACAATAAACTCTAAAAGTACTTGAAAGACCTCTGAAACTGTCCTCTCTGATGTCTAATGAGTCGCTGTCTCCATAATGGGGGCAGTTGAATCCTGCCACTAAGTTCTGAATAATTAATATGTTCACCAATCTGAAACCATGAATGTGCTCACTGTCAGTATCAATTTTTGGTTCCTCAAATAATTTAATAATTTATTTTTCACTTGGTGACAGTACAGTAGTATTCTTATTACATGTGTCTACACCTGCAGTAGTATTATTCTCTGTAGAAGTTGGATCGTTTTGTGAGGACGTGTTTGACAATCCAGTGCCATCCTCAGAAATTTGAGCATTAGCAGGTCGTTTAGCTGCTTTGCGACGATTACCACTGAATTTGTGAAGTGATCCGAACTTTTTTGATGGCAGATTGACGTCGGATGGCGAAAAAATCTATGAGGAAAGTCAAATTTGAAAGAGCTGTCTGCCAGACAAATCCACGTGGATGTAAACCGGAAATTGACCACTGCGCAAGCGCAGCGTCATTGACGATCACCGCGATTGGCCACGCATAATAATGAGGACCGGATGATCCAATGAAATGCCGTGACGTCGTTTGAGTGACCTTTCGTAGTAACATTTATAGTAAATATATACCTTATTTGGAGGTTCATTCACATATAAATCCACAGAATACGATGACGTAAACCGCATAAAACGACAGATCAGGAAATTCTGAGCAATTCTGAGAAATTGTTACGGGACGATCGACGGCGATAAAACGAGCAATTTTTGGACGTTTTCTCTTCTCTTTTCAGGCATTTTGACAGTTATACGACATGACAGGGATTGAAAACACGCTATTTCACACAAATATAACGAAGAAATGTGAAAACCAAGACCAGTAACTTGTAAAACAGAGTTTATTGAGGCAAATCACGCAAAAATATCAAAATCGAAAAATTTTCGATTTTTCATCTCCCGACCTACGAACGACCCCCTTAAAGTTTTACAAATTTTACTAACACGAATTACCTCCCCTGGCTGTTGACAAGGCTTCGTTGACATCGTGCATATATTATTATTAAAAGGAATTTCACTTCACCTGTCGAAGTGCCACTTGCACTAGAGGAAGAGGTAGGCGTTGCTACACTGTCATCTTTATCAGTGGTTGTAGTGATTCTCTTGAATACTGACAACGTCATCGATACGTTCTGCATTGATTGCAACCGCATGCTTCTTGCTGCCCATGTGGCTTTTCAGTGCCTCGCCCATGTTAGAAATATCAAAGCTTTTCCGACAAACCTTGCAGCCGGCCTCGCCAGGGGTCTTCCCGCGTTCGAGCCACTGCCGATAATTATCGTTACACAGCCACGATGGTCGAAAGGAGCACTTTCCAGGCATTGTTTCACACGGTCGCGTTTTCCGTTTTCCGTCATTCCCGCTTCAGGATCTGCGCGCCATTTTCCTCACAAATGCATCCTGGGAGTTTAGGGGAATTTGAAGACCAGTTATCTCCCCTGAAGGAAGATTCTGGCAATTTCACAGACAACACGCGACATTCGACGAAATGAAGTTCGTGGGTCCGGGAAAATCACGTTTTCGGTAAAAAAAAAAATACAGAGAAATATTGACATTGACTGGCGGACATTTTCAAGCTTCAGTTTATTTTTCCATGACCTCTAACAAAATTCAATGACTTGATACGAAATTCCATGACTTTTCAAGGCCTGGAAAACAATTGTCAATTCCATGACTTTTCAAGGATTTTTAATGACCGTACGAGGCCTGTACAATATGGGGGAATGCCACACAAGGACAAACTGACAGAGTGTATAAACTACAAAAGCGAGCAGCAAGAATGGTTCTTGGTGCGCATTACCAGACACCAACAGAGCCAACTGGATGAGTGTACCACAGAGGATAGAATACCAGAAAGCGATTTTCATGTATAAAGCAATGCACCACTACTATCCTACTTACATCAGTGCTCTGTTCACCCATACTCATGAAATCACAAACAGACAAACTCGAGCAACAAACAACAACAATCTAGTATATGTTCCTCGCCCCAAGACATCCTATCTTCAACGCAGCATAGCTTTAATATTCTGGAGCCAAATTGTGGAACTCACTAAATTCTGATTTGAAACAAAGCACCATCCTTGAACAGCTTCAAGTCGAGGTTCATTAGTAGTCCACATTCAGTAGAAAATGTAAATATATATATATGTAGAAACTTGCCCTGTTATTACTTTTTATCATGCTTGTATATTTGTTAAAATGTATATATATATGCAGGGATTCCGCTAGGGTCTATTTGGGTCCGTCAACGGACCCATTCCTCCCACTGAATGAAATAAAAATTCCCCTTTTGGTCTGCTTGTAATGAAGTAAAATGGTAGCTAAAGGTTTAAAATGTTACTTTATATCCCTCCAAGTCTTCCCTTCATGAATATCAATGAAAACACATGTGGAAATTCACATTTGACAAGCAGCCAGAGGATGCCAAGTCCCCCGCCGAAATGGCAGCAATATTTTTTAGCATTATTGGTCTCGAGGGGATATACATGAGGGAGGCAACTGCTATACTTCATAGGCGTTGGATGCGGAGGGTCTTAATTCTGCCTTCCCAAGTTTTAAAATCAACTTAGAACGGTTGACTGAACATTTTTTGCTTCTGTAAATTAGCTTCCATGCAATGAAGCATGGAAATTATGTAACCGAGAAGCGACCCCAAGTGACATCTCAAGGCATATTATCTGAAAACCAAATTTGACAAGAAGCTGAATGCATCCTCAACCTATTGTCTGGAAACCAAATTTTAAATTTGCCACCAGGTGTCGCCACCTGTAGGTGCAAGTCGGCAAAATGCAATCCCAAGGATCATCTCATGACCTGGTGAATCAGCATACAAACTTTGGGAAGAATCTGAAAAGGGGTTATTGCCCGGAAACAAAATTTAGATTTGTATGCACAATGTGCGAAACACAATCCCAAGTGACATCTTTTGGCACATGAATACCAAATTTGAGAAGAATCCGATGAGCAGTTGTCAAATTATTGCCAGAAACAAATTTCAGTTTTTTCCACCCGGTGTCGCCACCAGTATGCAAAAGCAGGTGAAATACAATCTCAAGGGGCATGTCATAGCATGGTACCTGCATACCAAATTGGAGAAAAACCTGATGAGCGAAATCAAATTTAGATTTGACACGAGGTGGTGCTACCTGTAAGCACAAGTGGGCGAAACGCAATCCTAGGCGACATCATATGTCATGATATATTCATACCAGATTTAAGAAGAATCTGACGAGCGGTTCTCAAGTTATTAACCGGAAACAAATCTGGTATTTCGCCACCAAGTGGCACCACCTGTAGGTAAAAGTGAGCGAAACGCAATCCCACGCAACATCTCCTGGCATGATACATGCATGCTAAATTTGAGGAGATTCCGATGAGCAGTTCTCAAGTTAATAGCTGAAAACAAGTTTTGATTTTAACACCTGATGGCGCCACCTATAGGCGCAAGTGGGCGAAATGCAATCTCAAGCGACATCTTAGGTCATGGTATTACCCGGAGACAAATTTGGGATTTTGCCACCAGGTGGCGCCACCTGTAAGTGCAAGTGAGTGAAAGACAATCCCATGCAACATCTCCTGGCATGGTAAATGCATGCTAAATTTGAGAAGAATCCGATGAGCATGCAGTTCTCAAGTTATTGGCCAAAAATAAATTTCAGATTTTGTCATCAGGTGGCGTCACTTTCTGAGCAGAAGCGGATAACGCACTCCCAAGCAACATCTCATGGCAAGGTACAATGTATATGCATGCCTAATTTGGGAAGAATTTGATGAGCAGTTCTCAAGTTATTGCCCGGAAACCAAATTTCGAGCAACATTTCAAAGCGTTTCAAAGTTACTGCTTGCAGCACAATAGAACGGAAAGAACCCTAGTGGCGCCACCTACAGGCAGATCTTTCTGAAACGCAATACCAATCAACATCTTGTCACAAGGAATGCATATGCACCTAGATACAGTCGATCGAATACGATTGGAGGCATGCCTTTTGCATCTTTAGTAAAGGAAACATTCATCATTTGTGAAGAAAGTGAAAACGTAAAACTTAGGAAAAACATCATTAGCATGGCCCCATAAGATAACTTGAAGGTATCCACATATACCAAATTTAAAAGAATCCATTAAGGTCCAACAGTTACTGTCCGGAAATGCAATTTTACCTTGGCCCTCAGGTAGCGCCATGTGTAGGCAGATAGGCATAAAAAATAATCCCAACCGAGATCTTGAAGCAAGATCCCTTGACATTGGAAATAGAAAATGTTAACTTGGCCTACAGGTGGCGCCACCTATCATGCCTATGAGCAGATCGACAAGAAAAACAATACCAAGTGAAACCTTCAGGTAAGGTACATGTATACCAAGTTCATTATTAAGTATTAAAAAGTTATTGTCTGGAAACAATTTTAAATTTACCCCCAGGTGGCACCACCTATATGTGGATCGGCATGAAAAACAATGCCAAACGAGAAATTGAGGCGAGGTACCTACACATCAAATTTGGAATGAATCGGTTCAGGTTTTTAAAAGCTATTGTCTGGAAACACTTAACTTAGCTTTCAGGTAGTCCCCCTATCAACATGAAAAACATTCTCAAGCCAGATCTTGAGACAAGGTACCACCACACCAAATTTGGAAAGAATCCTTAAGGTTTTCAAAAGTTATTGTCTGGAGATGCAATTTAATTTGGCCCAAGGTGGCACCACCCAGAAGCGGATTGGCAACAAAAACAATTCCAAGCAAAAATATATACATGTAGACAAGGGATCCATTTACCAAATACAAAAACATGGGTCTGTGCCTGATAAATTGAAACCTTTTGGGGTTGCAATTATCCCAATATTGCAGACAACACACAAATTTCAGCTTCTGCCAAGATATATTGGAGATATATATGCTCAAACACAATATATGAGGGTCGGGAGAGGGCTAGTTTGGGAGATAGAGGGTGCGGCACGGCGCCCTGGGGATGGGGACATGCTCTTCTTGAGGGTAGTGGTAGGTGTGCTGACATGAAAGCCATAGCAAGCTCCCTGAACATGAAACAACCACACTGACAACTGCATGCCATCATCTATCACAGTCCGAAAAACCACAAGGTGGAATTCAATTCAATTCAGGAAATTGGTCATATGCACAGTGTGCACCCAAACTTTAGGAACTCAGTTGCAATTAATATAGTAAGTTACACTGTGGACACAAATGGTTCCTGCAGAAGCTTTAGGGTAAATCATATGATGTGAGATACAATTATTTGATAGCAAAATTGAAGAAAATGTTGTCCTTCATTTAAGATGACACGAAATTTTAAAAAAAACAGGGGTTCGGTTCTGAAATATAATAAGGTTCATGCAAAAGCTTTAGGGTAAATCATATGATGTGGAATAGAATGATTTCATAGCAAAGTTGAAGGAAATGTCCTTCATTTAAGGCGACACAAAATTCAAAACTAACACAGGTTCGGTACTGCGGGGATTCCCCCGCCAGTTATTTCATATTATACTTCTGAAAAAAAATATGGTTCCTGGAAAAGCTTTAGTGTAAATCATATGATGTGGAATAGAAGGACTGGACAGCAAATTTAAGAAAATGGTGTCCTTCATTCAAGCGACATGAAATTCAAAACAGCGAGAAGCGGAAGAAAGAAGAACAAATGACAAACGCATTTAGGCATTTAGGGATGCTTAATTATTAGACAAAGCATTTGGAAATTATCGCTTGTGAAGAATTTGAATGGAAACCACGGACATGAACAGAAGGTTGGAACAAGACCCAGTGGTGCCACCTTCAGGTGGATCTTGCTGAAACGCAATACCAACCCATGTCTGGTCACAAGGAGTGTATATGCTAAATTTCGAAGGAATCCGACAAATCTTTTGGAAGTTATCGCCTGTGAAGGATTTGAACAGACACAGACACAAAGACAGCAAGACCCATTTTAACTGCATGAAGAAGCGACACTCAGTGGTGCCACCTTCAGGCAAATGTTACTGAAATCCAGTACGCAACCGCGTCTTCTCATAAAGAATGCGTGTGCCAAATTTCGAAAGAATCCAAGAAAGCGTTTGGAAGTTATCGCTTGTAACTGACATCCACGGACACAAAGAAGCAAGAACCGTTTTGACCCAGTGGCGCCACCTTCAGGCAGATGTTGCTGAAATGCGATACCGAATGGCGTCTTGTCGCAAGGAATGCATATGCCGAATTTCGGAAGAATGCAACAAAGCGTTAGGAAGTAATCATTCGAACAGACATGCACGGACATGCACGGACACATAGAAGCAAGAACCATTTTGACCCAGTGGCGCCACCTTCAGGCAGATGTTGCTGAAATGCGATACCGAATGGCGTCTTGTCGCAAGGAATGCGTATGCCGAATTTCGTAAGAATCCAACAAAGCGTTAGGAAGTAATCATTCGAACAGACATGCACGGACACGCACGGACACATAGAAGCAAGAACCATTTTGACCCAGTGGAGCCACCTTCAGGCAGATGTTGCTGAAACGCGATACCGACTGGTGTCTTGTCGCAAGGAATGCGTATGCCGAATTTCGGAAGAATCCAACAAAGCGTTAGGAAGTAATCATTCGAACAGACATGCACGGACACATAGAATCAAGAACCATTTTAAAGTCCCCGGCCGCGTTGCGGCGGGGGACAAAAAGACGGCAATTCCCGGAATTAGGACAATGACCGGACGGTTCTCTGAAGCACGTGGAAAATTTCCCGCTTGATAGCACTCCATTTTCAGCTAACAGTCTGCGACTACAGTCTGTCCATCCAGCCAGATTTCTTGTGTTAAGTGCTCTTCCAGCACAGGCCACGGAAATGAAAGTAGAAATTCTGGAAGGTCAAGTTAACAACTGTCACCATTCGGGTATATTATTAGATCATCTAAGGACATAATTTTGTTTGCCATGATGTTTTTCAGCTCTCACTATCAAAATCTGTTCATGTGGTACTCTCCACCACGTCCGCGTATCGACTCGGTAAGCGATCATCCCGGAAGATTTCTGCTTCCAAGTTCAAATTATCGCGGTAATACATACGTAGCACAGAGTGTAAATAGACTTTAAACAGACGTTCCTGCTGTTAATCTTTATTATAAAATTCATCTCTAGACGCTCTCTCAGGCCATCAATTTAAACAGCAATTATCAAAAATCTTCTGCCGCCGCAAGGGGGGAAACCCCCCTCTCGGACTCTCCCCCTTCGGTCGCTTCGCTCCCTCGTATTTGCGGACCCAGATTTTTTTTCTGGCGGAATCCCTGTATATGTGTGTGTGTATACCATCCCAGAGGGCCTCAGGGAAGAACCGCTTCACATGTAACTGTAACTTACCCTCAGTAAATAAAGTTTATCAATCAAATCAATCAAAAAACAAATGAAATAAATGAAAGTCTGAAAAATCTTTTGGGTCGCTCCCATTTTCAGTTTGTCCGTCGGGTGACCGCAAACAAACTATATTTTACTTTTGGCCTCACCATATAAACTTAAATGGTAAACTCAGGAGAGCAATCGATTGCTCTGCTCACCTGGCCTTCAATTCCCTCATGGCAAGACCTGCATGCCATTGGACTGACCTTGAACTTAACCTCCTGACCAGGTAGTTTGGTTCAAGGTCATTCATCTTCAAATATGATAATGGACCTTCTTGACAGTGTTGTAGTGACCGAGTTCTCCGGCCGGGAGTTGAACCACCGACACCTGGCTTACCAGCCCAGCACCCTACCAACTGAGCTAAAGGGAAATTCCCGCTAGCTACACGCTAGTACAGGCACTGGGTGAACCCACTTCCTACCACACTCCTCTCCATCACGAAGAACCGCCATCCTCTTTCCCTATTAACCCTGGGGGCTAGCCTGACAAGCTTCCCCATTTCCCTCCCTCGTACCACCCATCCTTCCCAGCAACTCAACTCGACAATCAGATCATCATTAACCACTTCCCACACTTTCTCATCTCGACAACCTGACCATCGACCCAACCCACTCCCATTCCCGCGAGGATCCTACCGGCGACGCCAATGTTGTAGTGGACAGAGTTCTCCGGCCGGGAGTTGAACCACCGATCCCTGGCTTACCAGCCCAGCACCCTACCAAATGAGCTAAAGGGAAATTTCCGCTAGCTACACGCTAGTACAGGCACTGGGTGAACCCACTTCCTACCACAACAGGATGCAGACTGTTTCTTTGAAGTTCCATTTGAAATCAAATGTAGGAACCACTCTATCAGCAGTCTAGGATATTTCTTCTATAATGCAAGGGCTTTCTCGAAACAATGTATATACTCACTGTTAGGAAATCTTCGCCCCCAGAGTTTCTGTGCTACTAGAGTACCATTTTCTGGATTATCACCATCTGCAAGGGTTTCATTCAGAGCGCGAGCATACATGTATGTGGCTTCATACAGATTAGCAGCAGGGTAGGGCACCTGTGAAAATGACAATACACAGAGAAAATTATCTCCTTTATCTTCGATCTGAACAGACATCTTTAGAACCAAAAGGCAAGCTTGGAGAAATGGCATAACCTTTAGTTCTACTCAACTGCAAAAAGCTAATAATCTGGTTCATCATACCCCTACTTCAACGCCTCACGAAAAACTCCAAAATTTTGTAGCAGAGAAAATCCCTGAAAATGTTGAATTTAATATTCCTCAGATAAAAATAGAAGAAGTTCATAAACACTTGACAAACCTGAATACAAGTAAAAGTACGGGACCTGATCTAATAGGACCCAAATTCCTTCAAATATCTTCTGGGATAATAGCTGAACCCCTCACCCACATAATTAACATGAGCATTAAACACGATGAATTCCCAGAAAAATTAAACATTTATAAACAATGTTTCTATTTATAACCAAATCAAACCTGCTTTGATTATGCCTAATCTCCATTAGGAAGAACAATACAAACTGTTAAAAACGGAAGTTAAAACTAAAAGTTGTCTCCCCTTAGGGGGTTGTCCGCGCCTAGAGGAGCTCTCCCATACATCCCAGCCAGGCTACTATATAAGCTCTGCTCATACCCATTCATATCCTCTTTCTCATATAATAAACCGAGACCTGTAGTGTGCAAGGCCGCAGCATGAGGGGAAGGAAGGGAGGGACAATCAAATCAAAGCAGATTTGATTTGGTTATAAATAGAAACATTGTTTATAAATGTTTAATATTTATTTCCCAAATCGTAAACCTGCTTTGATTATGCCACAGTACCAACATATGGAGGAAGGAAACCTCGGCCTTGTTGTAGCACCAAAAGCAGGCAGAGTAACCGCTGGGATGACACATTAATACTCAACAAGAAAAACCCTGGTCGAGCCGCAAAGGGTTAATACATGGAGTAGATATAGAAGAATACTTATCTTCGTGTCTCATCCATGTAGCTGTGATCGTGGCTGTGGTACACAATATTACCCAATGTAGAAAACTCAAGGCACGCATGCGTCGTGAGAATTCATTCGGTAAGCACTGTATGAAACAGGGGTGAGGAGATATGCACAGCAACCCGCAGCATACAGGGGACCATCTTACGCCACCCTCAGTCCACAAACCGACTAACGTCAACTCTAGTACTTGAGTCCTTGGAGCTTGATCTGGTCTTGTGAGTTGACAGCGGCCGTCCCAGACACTGACTTTTGAAAATTGCAGGCGAGCTAGAAATGGTGTACCTGAACTTGGTAAGGGGAGCCATACAGGAGCTTTAAATAGCTCTCCTAAAATTATTAAGGCGAGCCAAGTGAAGACTAATCAAATACCATTTCTATTCATACAAGACCCACCACCTTGTGGTTAAGGGATCAGATCAGGGAAGTACAGATGAATATATAGAGAAGTTTTATAATAATGTCCTTATATCTTGAGGTTTCAGATGGTTTTACCATTGACAGCTAGGGCTCTGGCTTATCAATGTAAGGAAAATTTAAACAAGTAGCATTTTTCTTGAAGAAAAGTTTTATTAACTTCAACTTTACACCGGCTCAACACTGAGCAGTACAACTCACTTCAAATATTACTGTCGCCGCTTGCCCACGAAAACGGGGGTCTGTATAAAGTTTGTCGCTGTGTTTGGCGCACATTGCGCACCAAACTAGGGCCACTTTACCGTCATCGGTTGACTGGAATCGAATTAAGCCACCAATATTCCACTTCATTATCGTACTGACGTTAACAGTTATTTTAGATTCCTTCTCCATGATTAATAGAACGTTGTCGCGACCTGAGAAAGTTCAAAATTTGCTGTAGTTTGGGAGGGAAAAAACGCATGGGCAAACCCGTCCTAGAGGGATGCGGGAAGAGACGAGTATCTGCATTGGTCACTGCTAGGTTGCCAGTTTCCTGTGAGCCAATCAAATTGACTGATAAATATGGCTCTCGGTTTCAACTTCCTGTCTCTCGATTTCAACTTCCTGTTTCAGTTCGCGGTTCTCGGCTGCGGCTATTTGAGGATTTTGACAACAGCGGACATAATGAAAAAACTGCGTAGGTATTTAACGAGGTGCGCGGAATTTAGCGTACCTTATTTTGAATTTAGGCGCGTCATGGTGCGCGCGCGTCATCGCGCGCCTCAAAAGGCAGTGTCTGCCGTCCTGAGTCTACTCTCCATGTGACGCCAACTTTATGCCAGTTCTTCATTGAACTTGTGAGTTGACCGCAGGTGACTCAGCTGAGATGAACTAGAAGGAGGCCATAGCTTCAACCTGAAATGACACAAGCAAATCTGCAGTGATGGCAAAGATTAAAAGTCACAATTGTGTCCGGCCTTAATTGATAACTTGAGAGATGGTGGCTGGCTAACTGACCTATTACTACTGAGTAGATAACATTTATATCCAATTATTTTTAAGATAACAGCCTCTCAGTAAGGCACAATTGCTAGTGCTGGAAAAGGTCAGCCTGTGCGAGACACGAACCCGCGTTCTCAGAGTCCGGCACCAAACCGCCAGCAGTAAATGCAAACGGCCCAGACCACTCGGCCATCTCGGCCTCTACCTAAAATGACCACAGACATGACAATAAATCTCAACAAAAAGAACCCTGGTCGGTAATGCAGTGGGTAATTATGGAGTAGCAATAGAAGATACTTATCTTTTGCGTGTCTTCATCCATGTAGCTGTGATCGTGGTTGTGGTTCAACCATATTACCAATACGAAGGGACTCTGGCATTTGCGTCGATGAGTATTCGATTGACAAGCAATGTATGGCTGGGAAGAGGCGAAAGCCGAGCTACCCCCACATACACGGTGACCAAGTAACGCCACTCTCAGTCCACAATCCGTCTTAATGTCAACCTTCTGTACTTTAGTCCTTGAAGCTTGAAGCGGTCTTGTGAGTTGACAGCGGATGCCCTGAGTCTACTCTCCGTGATACGTCAACTTCTTGTACTTTAATCCCTGTTGCTGACACTGGTAAGCTGAAACAGACATTAGTACTCACAAAAGTGTCAGTTCTTTGTACGATGAACTTGTGAGTCGACAGGAGGTGACTCGGCTGAGATGATCTAGAAGGAGGTCATAGTTTCAACCTGAAATGACACAAGCAAATCTGCAGTAAAGGCAAAGATTAAAACTCGTCATTGTGCCAGGCCTTGATAGATGACTCTAGAGTTGGCGGCTGGCAAGCTGACCTATCACTTCTCTTAAGTGATCATTTAGTATGTGGACATAAAATCTTTGAATAGCAGGGATGAAGCCGAAAGCTGGTTGATTGTATAGGCTTACCGCACATCAAAACTTATCCAAAGAGAACCCAGGTCGAAAACGCTGAAGATACTCATGGATTAAATCAAAAACTTGATTGTAAAAGTGGAACACCATACTCAATAGAATAGTAACCATGTCTAAACCATACTCACCGATGATACGGGTCTTGTAAGACATGTAAGATGGCTGACTGACCTATTGAGGTGATCATGTAGTATGGTGGACATATATGACTGAAGATGATGCAGCAAGCTGGCTGACTTGCTGCGCTGATGAGAAATGCCCCCCCCCCTCTCTTTTTGCAAGTTAATTGACCACGTGCTGGGCAGCCACCAGCGGCCCAAGCGTGGACATTCTATCTGATTGCACTGACATATCCCTCAGATAGCAATTTGTGAAGGTAGAATTTGCAGTCCATGGGCAGGACTGGACAATGTCATGAAGGGACAAGTTCTTCCATAAAGGCCATGACGTAGCGATGGCACGAATTTCATAAGAAGCAGTAGACAACAAAGGGGGCGCGTCAATGGCCATGATATGACCACTTAATGATCTTCTTCAACCAAGAAGCAATGGTATTCTTAGTAATATCACGCACTGCAGAACGGCCGAAGGGACAAGAATAATAGACAACGAGAGCCCCGATCGGGATCGGTACGAGTGAGATAGTGGCGCATGGCTCGCACCGGGCATAATAGAAGGTCATCTACAAGGTCATGTTCGAAGTCTGATAGCGCAGGGATGGAATACAAACGTTGAGCACACGGACCTAGGCGAACAGACTCATTTTTGGCGATGAACTCGGGGACGGGTCGAAAGGAGATACAAGACCAATCCGCCGTCCAGGTAATAGATGATCTCTCAAGAACATGAAGATCAGACACTCTAGACGCCAAAGCAAAAGCCGCCAGAAAAACGCGGACTTGTAGGAAAAACAACCTCAAAAGAGGCGGACTGTAAAGGTTCAAAGGGCGGACGAACCAGAGCACACAGAACCAAAACAATATCCCATTCCGGCAACAGCTAGCGAGAACGGCGAAACTGAAAAGCGAAAGCCGGAATGAGCGCAGAGATAATGTCGTATAGACTAATCCCGATGCCGGAAACCCTAGCCTCAAGCAGACCGGAATGCTTAATACGAAGCTGCGCATCAGAAAACCCCTCGGCTCTGGGCGAAATAAGAAGAGGTTACATTTTGGTAGGAACAATGAACTGAATGCATGAAAGTGAAACTACCAAAAACAGTACAGTCCGAACAACAACAACAACATGGAAATTGACGGACTGCTTATAAAGAATCGGATCTCCCCGGCGGGGAAAAACGAACCTGTCGCGTCCGGCGGAAGTACATTTCACTATACAACCGAAGGTTTAATGCATAAAATTTGAGAATCCACGAAGCAAAAATTTGTTCGTCTATCGTACAGATCCCGACAAAATAACTCGGTCACCATAGACTCACATACTGACCGATAACCACACGGGATCGCGAAAGCCCAGGCTAAGGAAGAATGGCAACGAATTGGCATAAGACTCACGAAACATAATTGACAAAAGATCTGCTGAAACTTGCATTGTCAGACTTTTGTCCAGGACATTACCTTTTCAAAGGGAGCCCTTACCGAAATGCAAACTCTGGCAATGATATGGTAGCAATATGGCAATGATATGGTAAGAACTGGTAATACTCCGGCAATACATATGGTCACAAAACCAGATGATCTGGTTTGACTATGGTTCTATTTCTACGATCTGGTAACAATATGGTTTGGAAAGAACTTTGTCATTTTTTTACACACTACAACTGGTAATGATCTAGTTTGACAAGGACTTTGTTGTCAGCAGTTACATACACTGGCAATGATCTGGTTTGACAAGGACTTTGTTTGTCAGCACTTATTACATACACTGGTAATGATCTGGTTTGACAGAGACTTTGTTGTCCACACTCACATACACTGGCAATGATCTGGTTTGACAAGGACTTTGTTTGTCAGCACTTCTAACATACACTGGTAATGATCTGGTTTGCACATCAGAGCTCTGGTAATGATCTGGTTTGAAAAGGACTTTGTTTGTCAACACACACAGACACTGGTAATGATCTGGTTTGAAAAGAACTTAATGATTCAGACTGAAAGCCTATATAATTATCAAAAAGGATATACTCTGGTATTGATCTAGAAAGAATTGACTTAAACATTGGTCATCTCCCTTGAACATAGAGGGCGCTGCTAGTTTGAATTTCAACTGATTTTGGGGGGAAGCTGAGCTAAAGGTCTACATAAAATGTTGTGCAGTTTGAGATCAAATAATTCACAAAAAAGGTATGTAAATCCTGTACAGATCGTCTCATAGGGATTATGAAACTTCAGCTGGCATTCTACATAAAGCTTTTTTATAATTTTAACCCAATAGTTTATTAAAATACTGTAGTTAATTCAAAGCCCAAGCTATAACAACAACAAAATGTCCATGGAAGAGCATATGTACTGCAATAGATTTAGTGCCAGTCATCGTATACAAGTTTTAACAAAGTGTACCATGCAAATATTAAACATTTATAAATAATGTTGGTGTTTGTTATCAAATCAAACCTGTTATCACTTAAATGCCATATTCCTCCATTTGGAGATCTCCTGCAAACAAAATTATCTCCCCTGATCGCTGCGTCGATCGTCCGCCAGGTGGCGTGCTCTCCGCGGATGGGTTGGGCAAATCAACGTTGATAACAGGTTTGATTTGATAACAAACACCAACATTATTTATAAATGTTTAATGTTTGTGTCTCAAATCTTCACCTGTTATCACTTAAATGCCAGACTCCCAACAGAGGAGGTTGAGTAGCCGGCCTTGTGACTTGCTTTTGGATTAAGCGGAGCACGCCCTGTTCTGATTTTGTAAATCTAATATGCTTAATAATATCCTGATAATTCCCGTGTCGTATAGAAGCGTAGGGAGTTCAAGGTATTACAAGTAATGCGGCGAGAGGTGGACTCTGTTCCTACCGTTTGCTCGCATACTTGGCTAGATAATCAGATGCCATCGTGATGCCTTGAAGTCCCTTCGTCTCCGGCATGGTATGTCTTCTATACTTACCGAATTGTCGGGATCTTGCTTGCTTGAGCGGCGCCCCCCCCTCTTTTCTTGATGGAATTAGTGGACTATACGCTGGGCTACTGCTAACGGGCTCAACGTAGTCACCCTGTCTGTTTGTACAGACATGTCCCTAAGATAATAGTCAGTGAAGGTAGAGTTTACAGTCCATGCACAGGATTGAACGATCTCGTCCAGTGACAAGTTTTTCCAGAGCGGCCAGGACGTAGCAATAGCTCTAATCTCATGAGATGATGCCTTCGACAATACGGGAGGAGCATCGATGGCGAGTTGGTATGTACAGTGTATTGTCTTCCTTAACCAAGATGCAACTGTATTTTTCGTAATGTCCGCAGATGCTCCCGGATGTAGTGATAGAAATAGGAGACGTCTAGATCCTCTAGTAGAGTCTGTTCTCTGTAAATAGCATCGTAGGGCTCTAACTGGACATAATACTCTGTCGTTCTCCAGTGGGCCTACGAAGTCTGTAAGTGCTGGGATCTGATATAGTCTTTGAGCACATGGTCCCTGACGTGTTGATTCATTCTTGGCGATGAATTCCGGGATCGGACGGAAGGATATAGTTTTCCAACCAGCGGTCCATGCCAGGGAGCTGCGTTCTAATGCGTGAAGCTCGGAGACTCTAGTGGCCAGAGCGAATGCTGTTAAGAAGACTGTCTTGTAAGACAGTGCCTTGATCGTAGCCGACTGTAACGGTTCAAATGGTGGGCGTAGAAACGCACTCAGTACAACTCCAAGGTCCCATTTCGGTAGCAGTTGTCTTGTCCGGCGGGACTGTAAGGCGAAGGACTGGAGAAGAGCCGCAACGTTGATATCATGTCCAATATCAATTCCTGAAGTTAGTCTTATGACTCGGGATAATGCAGAACGGTCTCCTTCTATGGTGCTTAACTTGAATTCCTTGTCCCGATGCAGGTGCAATAGGAAATCAGCTATTACTGGAACAGAGGCAGTGTAGGGATCGATGTCTCTGGTCCCACACCAGGTATGGAAGTAAGCCCACTTGGCCTGGTAAAGTCTAGAGGTGGATGGTCTGTTTGCTGTCGCCATCGCCTCTGTAACTGGCTTTGAAAATCCCTGGTCTGCAAGGGATTCCCTGATAATCTGCAGGCGTGAAGGTTGAGCCACTGTGGATCGTGGTGTAGGATACCTTGTCGTTGGTCTAGTAGTCGGCGCCCCGGAGGTAGCTGACGAGGGAAGTCGGTCAGTAGCTGGACTAGTGATGGGAACCATGGGCGATTCGGCCACCATGGTACTACGAGGAGGATAACACTGTTGTGCTCTGTTATCTTGTTCAAGACTGCCTGAATAAGCGCTATCAGTGGAAATGCGTAGGCAATGAGGTTGTCCCAACTGATTGACATGGCGTCGACTGCCCAGGCTAGCGGGTCGAGCATCGGGCTGACGAAGATTGGTAGCTGAGTATTGTCCCTTGTTGCGAACAGGTCTACTAGGGGCTGTTCCCAAATCGATGACACTTGACGAAAGGCCTCTGTGTGGAGATGCCACTCCGTTTGTAGGATTTTGTCCGGGCGTGAAAGACTGTCTGCAATGACGTTCAGGTGACCGGGTACCATAGTATTAGCCAGCAATGCGTCTCCCCGTCTTTGAGACGGGAAGTTTGCAAATGTGACATTGAGACGGGTATTGTCTAATTGAGACGGGTGGTACGTTTTTGTAAACATAAATCATTATAATTGAGACGGGTTGGATTGAAAGATGTAATCCGTGTTAAAAAGAGGCAATAAAATGTTATCAGGTAAAAAAAGTATCAGGTTAACTCAGATTCTTCGTCGTATAAAACAGCGTTGTTGTTGTTGTCCCGCGCATTCAGCGACGTCAGGTGTTTCCCCGTTTGGGAATTCCCTGGCTTGAACTCCAAATCGAGGCTTACCAGAACGGCACGTAAATCCTGGAGCATCGGCTCCAAAGAAGATACGCGTAGAAGTGAAAAAATTCTCCCCGGGGTGAATTAAAAGATTCCCTTGGTTGAAGTACAATGAGGCCGACAATACCATGTCATGTCGGATTTGTACTCAGGCGAATGGCTCTGGAATCTGGACAGAAGGAACAAGGAATTTCGTTCTATCATTTGACAGGGCAGTCGGCACATTTTGACAACAACAACATGTCATGTAACCATATTAAGCGTTCGCAAGTGGTCCTCTAGTGTGCATTCCGTTTTGTAGTTGTTGAAACAAGATTAATGCCACTCCAAGAAAATTTCATATTTCTCAAAATGAACATATCGCCGCAAGCTGAACGTATTATAATTTCAAAATTATCTTGATGCAACAAATATTAATGAAGAATCAGATATGATTTGCTCTGGACCAAAATTTGAAAATGATAAATTTGAAAAATATAAATAAAATGTTGAACAAAAATATTTTTGACCATCATTAAGGGGTATGGGGGTAGGAAAAATTAATTTTGCCAAAAATCCATTCAGATCCATAATAATCATATATATTTGATATGTGGACAAAACTGTTTTGAAAAATATCATTGACATTTGGATATATATAACGGTTGCCATGGCAACGGCGGCCATATTGGATTTACAGTCGTTATCTTAGGAAAGCCGAATATCCAAAACTATACAAGCCAGCCTCACCAAACTTTCAGAATATCAATCTGATGTCTTTCTGTGTGCAAATAAGGATTTTCATAAAAAAATAGCCAACAGAACCGAAATTTGAGCAATTTTACTGTTGAACACGAGAACGTGCATACATACCCCGTTGCTATGGCAACCCCACACTGACTTATTTTCAAGTTAATGGAAAAAAAATTCTTATTTGCACACAGACCTATCACAACTATCAACCTACCAAATTTGATACCATTTGATAGAGTAGTTACTGAAATATTGCTTTCCCAGTATTGCTGAATGTGTAAAAATGCAAATTCGAGAAGAACTGAAATAAAGTGCAACAAGTTGAATGACTTGTATCTCGCCATGTGTTCTGTTGTATTTACCTGTGAATATTGATTTTTCTGATAGTTCCTTCAAGTATTGTCTGATATAGATACCAATAATGTTCATTTTGCACATATTTATAGAAATAAGAAGAAAAAAATGGGTACTGGACTACATGTATATGATATATACAGGATGCACTGTTGAACAACCGGTCTCTCATTATGTTCAGTTTGTCACAGAGAGAAGATATACAGTTAGAAATTTCCAGACTTATAGGATGTGCCTTCTTGGCTTTCTTGAAAGTACTTGAAAGACCTCTTGAAAAGTACTTGAAAGACCTCTGAAACTGTCCTCTCTGATGTCTAATGAGTCGCTGTCTCCACAATGGGGGCAGTTGAATCCTGCCACTAAATTCAGAATAAATAATACGTCCACCAATCTGAAACCATGAATGTGCTCTGTGTCAGTATCATTTTTGGTTCCTCAAATAATTTAATTTTTTTTTCACTTGGTGACAGTACAGTAGTATTCTCATTACATGTGTCTACACCTGCATTAGTATTATTCTCTGTAGAAGTTGGATCGTTTTGTGAGGAGTTTGACAATCCAGTGCCATCCTCAGAAATTTGAGCATTAGCAGGTCGTTTAGCTGCTTTGCGACGTTTACCACTGAATTTGTGAAGTGATCCAAACTTTTTTGATGGCATATTGACGTCGGATGGCGAAAAAATCTATGAGGAAAGTCAAATTTGAAAGAGCTGTCTGCTAGACAAATCCACGTGGATGTAAACAGGAAATTGACCACTGCGCAAGCGCAGCGTCATTGACGATCACCGCGATTGGCCACGCATAATAATGAGGACCGGATGATCCAATGAAATGCCGTGACGTCGTTTGAGTGACCTTTCGTAGTAACTTTTATAGTAAATATATACCTTATTTGGAGGTTCATTCATAAATAAATAGACAGAATACGATGACGTAAACCACATAAAACGACAGATCAGGAAATCCTGAGCAAAGACAGACCAAAATGGCGGACATTTGACAACTGTTACGGGACGATCGACGGCGATAAAACAAGCAATTTTTGGACGTTTTCTCTTCTGTTTTCAGGCATTTTGACAGTTATAAAATATGATAGGGATTGAAAACACGCTATTTCACACAAATATAACGAAGAAATGTGAAAACCAAGACCAGTAACTTGTAAAACAGAGTTTATTGAGGCAAATCACGCAAAAATATCAAAATCGAAATTTTTTCGATTTTTCATCTCCCGACCTACGAACGACCCCCTTAAACACTGTTGGTAAAAACATTTTATTAATAAATACAATTCTGAATTTAAAACGACCTGCAATACATTTTTTATTTTGTTTTGTTTTTTTACTATATTATCTCTTCTATCAGCAACATTATTCACACACAAACCCTATGAAAACTGATGAAAACACCAATCTGAAATTTTTGCATTGAAAAACCTGGGAAATTGTCCTGAAAAAATATGAATTTCAATAGCCCATTCAATTCAATTTTGAGTGCCAGAAATGGCCCAGAATCCATTTCCAGCCATCTAGAACCCGAGAGCTTCCGGGGCCTAGGCGGCCCCTGGAACCCGGCCTGAAGTGCTAGGATGGTAAATTGGGATGAGACTCCCTGTTTTCAAATTCTAGCTAAACCCCTGCCGGGTACATGTCGTGCTCGGATCCGGCACCGATGAATCTGTGCCCAGGTGAAAAGAGACCATGTCTCCTGGAACAGCAGTCGGGACTTCGTTCCCCCCAGCTTGTTGATGTAGCTTACTACTGTCGTGTTGTCTGATGCGATCATCAGAGAGCTGTCAAACAGTTGAGGGCTCCAGTGCTGGACTGACATGTTCACTGCTGCCATCTCCAGAACATTGATGTGTAGTGTCTTTTGTTGTGGAGACCACCTGCCGGCTATCTTTAACTCTCCCAGATGGGCTCCCCAGCCCGTGAGTGATGCGTCGGAGAATAGATTCTTGTTCGATGGTGACCAGCGGAGTGGAATCCCGAACATGACGTTCTCCCTGGACTGCCACCATTTCAGAAACTGATGCAGGTGCTGAGGAACTGGTACTCTGGGGTTGATGGCCGAAGCTCGTAGATACGGCTGCAGGTGGAACTGTAACGGTCGCAGCTGAAGTCGTCCGTACTGTGTCAGATCCTGAGTTGATGTCAGCAATCCCAGTAGACTTTGCCAAAGACGTAAGGGTTGTGATTGGAAAGATAAAAATCTTTGGATGATAGACTGTATCTTTGTCCAACGTTCTTCCGGGGGCAGGATGATCCGCCTCTGTGTGTCGAATACTGCTCCGATGTATTGTCGTCTCTGAGCAGGCTCTAGTTCCGACTTTGTTGGATGTGGGATGAATCCGAGATACCTCAGGAGTTGAATGATGAATTGTATCTGGGACTTGAGTGCTGACTTCCTTGACCCCCACACAAGGATGTCGTCGATGTATGCCTCTATGTTGATACCCCTTAGGTGAAGGAAGGTCATGATTGGTGACGTGATTCTTGTGAAGCACCAAGGGGCGATGGAGATGCCGAACGGCAGGACCTGCCACTCGAACCGTCTCCCGGCAATGATGAATCGAAGATATCGACGATGATGTTGATGAATGGGAACATGAAGGTATGCATCCTGGAGGTCGATGGAGGCTAGCCAATCGTCCGGTTTTAGGCGGGACCGTAATGCTGGAACTGATGTCATTTTGAAGTGTGGAGGTGGCGCTAGAGTGTCATTGAGTCGACGTAGGTCTATAATCATGCGAAGCTGATCTGTGTCCTTCTTGGGAACGAGGAAGACAGGACTGTAGAATCCTGGACTTGCTTCTTCCACGGGTAATTCCCTGACAGCGCCCTTGTCCAATAACACTTGTACTGACTCCAGTAATGTCCGTACATGTTCTGGCCGAACTGGAAGACGTGATGGTTTGAGTCTGGTGATGAGCCTGGGGTACTCTAGAAAGGTGAGGAAAACTCCATCTCTGAGAGATCTGGCGACCCACTTGTCGTCTGTGATAAGCTTCCAGTTCCGCCAGAAGATCCGTAGACGTCCGCCCACGACCGGATGATTGAATACCTGGAATTCTGGAAGGATGAAAGGATGATGATGATGGGTTAAAAGCTGAGGCTGGGGACCGTCAATTCCGACGGTCAGGCTTTCCTTTGCCCCGGTCGGAAAACTTTCCTCCTCTGCCACGAAACTGTCCTTTCCCGTAGGAACGAAAATTCTGCTGGCTGTCCTGCTTGGGTAGACTGCCCGAGTCTAGACGTGACGGCAGAACGTCCTCCTCTGGTCGACTTGCCTTGACCTTTACCCTTGCCCTTGCCTTTACTTTTGCTGTAAGCTAGGGCTCCGATAATGCGGGAAGTCTTCTCGTCATTGACGGCAGGCATGACTGTGGAAATGGCTTGGTTAAAGAGATACTCGGATGACAGAGGTTGCTGTGCCAATTCGTTCTTTACCGATTCCAAAACCTCAGACTTGGGATGTTTCAGGTATGCAGCTCGTCGAGCCTGCACCATCGTAGCATAGGTAAAAGCCCCTGTTTCCATGAGATCCACATTAGACTTGTTCATGGAGTCGATAAAGGCACTGAGAAACTCCATCTTGGGTTGTGAGAAGGTCAGGGATCAATCTTTATGCTTTTTGTCTGGATCCTGAATCACCCTGGAAATAGCCGTCAGGAACCAATCGGAGTATGATGTAATTCTGTGTTGTGTCAGCATCATGTCCTCCACAGCCGTGTAACCGATAAGGTTAGGTGCGACGTTAAATTCCAAACAACCAAACCAAACCAACCTCCACAGCACAGGCCTGCTTCTGTTGAAGTACCACCGCTGGTGTCTTTGTGAAGTTCAACAGTCTGTCAAGATCCGGGTCCGACTTCGGGGCCTTGAACGGTAGATTGTCTCCGTGAAGGCAGTGTTCGAATTTAAGAAAAAATTGAACCAGTCCGCCGGACTGGTGAGCCAAAAATGTAACCAGTCCGCAAATATTTTTACTAGTCCGTTAATATTAAATAAAAGATGATCTAAGAACATTTGTCATCATTTTGTTCTCTGTCATGGTTGCTACTAAATAAGAAATTAATAATTGTGAATTTCTTGAGCGCGTGTGAAGATAATAACATACGACAAACCCCGTCGGCTAGACTTTGACGGCGACCTTGACTGCACGTGTCGTCGCGAAACACTGCTTCAACAAATGCCATTTCAAGCCAAGAAATTAGTAGATTTCTTTCGACGTTGATGGAGAATATGTTTAAAATTGTCCTGGTAAACATGATCAGGTCGACTGAAGCGTAATCATGTTGCTGATTTCTCAATTCTCGACCTGGAAGTGGATGCTTTATTTGCTGAAAAGATCGTCAACCTGCCGCCATGCATTGCCATGCGCTGCATTACAATCACACTTTACGGTATGCTGATACTGTTCGCGCCGCTTTACGGTTGTTGTTGTTGTCGCAAAACGCGACCGTGGTCGTGATTTCGTTGGAATTTGCTGAATTTTTTTTTAGACTCGCAGGATTTATTTTAGATTCGGTCGGGTAACCGAAAACAGACATATCTTTTACAAATTGTGCGGAGATATTCAGAGAAATAGTTTACACAATGAACTGAGAGTTTTTTTGTTACCAGTCCGACGGACTTGTTGTTCAGTCACTCACACCAGTCCGTTTGATTTTTTACCAGTCTCGGACTGACGGACAGGTGCCAAATTCGAACTCTGGAAGGGTGTAAGTCTTGAAAGGACCGGGCTTCTGGAGAGATTTCGGAGTCTTTAACTGTCGATCCAGTGCATCATATAGGGTAGCTGATGCCGGAGATGGTGCGCAGGTTGGCGCAGCTTCCTCCTCAGAAGGCTTGTTCAGTCCGTAGAGAGATGCCGCTGTAAGTTTTCTCCGTTTCCGGACGGGGTCAGCCGGCTGTTTGTCATCGCCGACCGCCGGTCTGGGCATCTCTGGAACCAGCGTGTGTACCGCCGCTATCGTGGCTTTAAAAGGTAGCACGTCCTTATTCTTGTCTTCTACCTCCGACTGATGGGAGGGAGGTGACTCTGTATGAGACGAGGATGGCGAGTGAGTGGAACGTCGTGCGTAATCCTCTCCGGTGAAGAGACCTCTACCACGGTAAGGGGCTGTGTAGCCGGGAGATGACTGTGCTTCTTGACCAAGCTAGGTATCCTTGGAGCAGAAGTTTGTTCCTTGGGTGCAGTGGAATGGTGATCCACGGGTTCCTGTTCACCTCTGGACTTTCGTTTATCCCGATGCTCCGGTCTATCCCGGTGCTCCGGGCTACGGTGATGGGGGGTAGACGTCCGCTCCTCGCCATCAGTGCGTGCCTGTTGACGGGAAACCGGTGAACGGCTTCTCCCTCGTCTGGTGTAAGGTCGCTCCGGGGTATGGTTCCTATGGTACAGACTCCGGTAGGCTGGACTAGGTGAAGGGGTCCGACGTGTGGGACGGTCCCTCTCCCGATGATGACGTACAGGATAGGAATCTCGGCGTTGTAACGGTGTGCGACTTCGTTGTACGGGTCCAAGCTGGAGTAGAGGCCGGCTCACGGCGTTCTGGCTGAGTCCGTTCCTCATAAGTCCGTGACTTCTTGGATGTGGAGTCTCGGTGATCTGTACAAGTCCGTTCTGCTTGAGTCCGTGACTTCTCAGATGCAGACTCTCGGTGTGCTGGATAGGTCCGTGTGGTCTCCCGTTCCGTGGTATGGCTCCGGGCTGTAGTTTCCTCCTGCGGTGCTCCGGTGTCGGAGTCCCGGCGGTCTGGATAGGGCCGTGATTCCTTGGAATCCCGGTGTTCCCTGTAGGCCCTTGGCTTGTCCCGACTCCCGGCGTCCCGTATAGAGCCGTGACTTCTCCGTGCCGTGGTCCCGGTGAGCTGTGCTTGAGCCGGGGTCCCGCTGTAGTGGTGGAGTCCGTGATCTTGATTCTCGGACTGCCTTCTTCGCCGTGTCCGTCTGTGTCTCCGGGGTACGGCGGTTCTTTGGGGACTTGGATGAACGGGATTTGATATCCGAGGACTCGTCTGTGACGGGGCTGTCTAGTGGAGTCCGTGTCAGCACTCTAGCCGGTGCAGTAGAAGTAAACCGTATCGCCGTGGCTTGGGCTTGACTGGTCTGCACCTTGTCTTTTGAAGGTACCGTCGATTGTAAGACTGTGCCACTGGGGTGTATCTCCGGGCTTGTAGTCGTCGCTAAAGTTGAGTCTTCGTTTAGCGATAAGTCATGGATAAGGGCCTGATTAGCTTCTGCTTTTTCAACAGGTCCTTTCCTCTGGTCACCGGCTGCCTTCAATAGTTGACTACGTCTTGTTGCAGCATAGCTAACCCAGGTAGCGTCGTTCCAGTCTGCACACTCGGCACAGGTACTCTGCCTGTAGCAAATCTGTGCCCTGCATTTGAAACAGAAAGAATGTGAGTCCTTTACGGGCCAAAACTGACGACATGATTCACATCTCTTACTATTCTTGATAGTTTGGGTGACTACGTTAGCCATACTGACTTACAGACCAAAAAAATAACCCTAGGGTGCGTCTATAACAACCAAAAGTTACTGTTTACAGGAGCTCTTTCAAAACAGGTCTTGTTGCCAAGACTGCAAAGGAAAAAGAGTGATGGACATGCGCGGAGAGCACGCCACCTGGCGGACGATCGACGCAGCGATCAGGGGAGATAATTTTGTTTGCAGGAGATCTCCAAATGGAGGAATATGGCATTTAAGTGATAACAGGTGAAGATTTGAGACACAAACTTAACGATTTAAGAAACTACCAGTGCACATGGCATGCATGTACAAATTATTCAGTATATGTTAGAGTATAATTACAACCTATATGACCAGCAATGGATATTCAGGATTCTATTCTTTGACACAGATCATCCCCAGAGCATTACCAGAGCATTGCCAGAGCAATACCCTATCAAAACCAGATTAAAACCAGATCATCAAACCAGTGTATTACCAGAGCATTCGATCGTCTAACCAGAGCATTACCAGATCTATTGCCATATCGATACCCCATGTTCCAAAAACAGATCATTACCCCATCAAAACCAGATTAATACCAGATCACCTAACCAGAGTATTGCCAGAGCATTTTCCATATTGATACCAGATCATTGCCCCATTCTTCAAACCAGAGCATTACCAGATGTATTGCCATATCGATACCCCATGTTCCAACAAGAGTTCAATTGAACCCAAAATACGCCCTTAAAAAAATACAGTCGATAAACAACATAAAGGCCTGGAGCGATATTTGTAGGAGCAAATAGAACTCCAGTTAATCTTACTCTGCAGGGGTGCATATTCCCCCACCCCTGGTTATGCGCTTGTATGTATCACTCAGTAACTTTAAAACTAAATTTTTGTTACCATAAAGCTGCAAAAGTAAGCTCATCAGCCTGATGAATTTCGTCGAAATGACAGTAGGTGCCAAATACAAGGATTTCAGACTAAAATCAAGAGGAGAAGAAAATGTCGAATCAGCTCAAAAACAGTTTATGCACATGGTACCGACCATATGCACCAAATTTCAAAAGAATCCATCGAAAAGTCTGAGACGAGTTGCGTTCACGAGGACAATTATGTGGCAAATAAAAGATTTCAGACCAAAATCAAGGGCAGATAACTCAAGAAAACGTTGAATCGGGCCGAAAAAGTAATTTCAGAAGAATCCATTGAAAACTCTGGGACGAGGTGCGTTGACGAAGACAGTACATGCCAAATACAAGGATTTCAGACCAAAATCAAGGGGAGTAACTCCAGAAAATGTCGAATCTGGCCGAAAAAAGTTCGTGCACATCTACACATGGTACCGATCATGTGTACCAAATTTCAGAAGAATCCATTAAAAACTCTGGGACGAGTTGCATTGACGAAGACATAGATGCCAAATACAAGGATTTCAGACCAAAATCAAGGGGAGTAACTCCAGAAAATGTCGAATCGGGCCGAAAAAAGTTTGTGCACATCTACACATGGTACCGATCATGTGTACCAAATTTCAGAAGAATCCATTGAAAACTCCGGGACGAGTTGCGTTGACGAAGACAGTAGGTGCCAAATACAAGGATTTCAGACCGAAATCAAGGGGAGTAACTCAAGAAAACGTCGAATCGGGCCGAAAAAAGTTCGTGCACATCTACACATGGTACCGATCAGGTGTACCAAATTTCAGAAGAATCCACTGAAAACTCTAGGACGAGTTGCGTTGACGAGAAAAAGTTAACGGACGGACGGACGACGCCATACCATAATACGTCCCGTCAAATTTGACGGGCGTATAAAAACAGATCATTGCCCCATCAACACCAGATTAATACCAGATGACCTAACCGATGGAGACAATGGATCGCGCAGGTAAAGCCGACTTGGCTCGAGAAGCCTTTGTTGAACTGAACAATGGAGCCGGTTTGGCAGGGACTCCAGACAATGCGATACCGGTAGAGGTCAAACTGTCTAGCAGTTGAAAATTATCGTCCTGTAGAATAGTGCCACTAGGGGAATATTTACAGACGAAACTGGGCTTTGAAATTTATGAGACAAATCTAAGAACTTCATTGGACTTCATGTCATTTACAAGGGAAATTTCTAAGAGTCGTCTATCGACCTCCGATAGTGTAGAATCCTCAGACGCATGTAACAAATAAGCACGACGGGCTTGGGCATATTTCTTCCAAGTAGCAGAATCCCATAACCCCACCTCCAACGGGACAACGCTTGCCCACACGCGCGACAAGAATTAGAAAGGGGAACAGAAACCTCAGACATAGCTAATGTAAGAAGAATTTCCCGAAAAAGAAACAACACAAGTCAATCTTCAAAAGGATATAACCGGCGGTAACAACAACAACACAGCTGTATTGCTGTAACACTTCCTAGATGTGTACTGGTCGAGTACAAACTGAGAAAAAGGATATGAATGGGTATGAGCAGAGCTTATATAGTAGCCTGGCTGGGATGTATGGGAGAGCTCCTCTAGGGGCGGACAACCCCCTAAGGGGAGACAACTTTTAGTTTTAACTTCCGTTTTTAACAGTTTGTATTGTTCTTCCTAATGGAGATTAGGCATAATCAAAGCAGGTTTACGATTTGGGAAATAAATATGGAAAATTGCAAAAGTCATTCCACTTTTCAAGTCTGGTGATCCTGAGCTAGCGGAAAACTATAGACCGATATCTGTGCTTTCAACAGTTTCCAAAATAATTGAACGTCATGTCCATGACCATCTCTATCAATATCTTTCAACTTTTGAATTATTATGTGATGCGCAATCTGGTTTTCGAGCAAAGCACTCCTGTCAAGAGTGCCTTAACGAAAATGGTTGAGTCCTGGTTAGGTTCAGTCGATAAAGGCCACTTTGTTGGGTGTGCAAAGTTAGATTTTAAGAAGGCATTTGACACAGTAAACCATGATATTATTATAGAAAGATAGTGCCACGGCACTGTAGCGCTCATCTGGCTATAACTGGAGAAAGTGGCTGTGAGAAATTTTTACTGAAGAACTGCAATAGATGATTTTCTAACTTGTGTTGTCTCCCCTGAACAAAATGGCAACATAGTCGATTTCACAGGAGGTCAAGCTGCAAATTCATGATTGTAATTGGAGGTTATGGAATAAAGGCAATTATACCAAAATATAATGTGTGATTGTCAGTAAGCTGTATAAGCAATAACCAGAACCAATTTTTATTATGTGATTGCAGTCGTTCGTCCGTCTGTCCACTTCGTGTCCGGACAGTACATTGGACAGGTTTTAACCTACGATTCCAATATTTTGTGGGTATATGCACCAGGGGGAGACATGTCGAGTACGAAATATGTGCGACTGGGTTGTTACGATGGCAATGAGATGTAACAGGACATTTTTCCAATGAAAGTAATCTCTGGTGAGGTATGGCCTAACCAAGAGATACCCCCATCTGTCTGCGAAGATGTAAAAGATAGTGCCACGGCACTGTAGGTCATCTGTCTGTAACTGGAGAAAGTAGCTGTGAGAAATTTTTACTAAAGAACTGCAATAGATGAGTTTGTAACTTGTGTTGTCCCCCCTGAACACTATAAAATGATCCATGCAGTTATTTCCTGAGATTTTATGATAAAGTTTCATGGGAAATTCAAGATGCGGCAATATTGGATTTTCGAAATGAACCAAAAAAAGGTATCTTGCACAACTGGACCACAAGGGGAACCTGTGTATCAACATCCATGCAGTAATATCCTAAGAATTTACGATAACAAAATTTCATGGGGAAATCCAAGAGGCCATATTGGATTTTTCAATCAGACCATATATGGTATCCTGCACAGCTAGACCCCAAGGGCAACCTCTGTACCAAATTTGAGAAAGATCCATGCAGTAGTTCCTGAGAAATCACGATAACAATGTTTAATCTGGAAATCCAAGATGGCCGCCTGGTGGCCATATTGGATTTTTCAATCAGACTACAAATTGTATCTTGCGCAACTAGACCCCCAAGGGGAACCTCTGTACCAAATTTGAGAACAATCCATGCAGTAGTTCCTTTGAAATCGCGATAATGTTTCATCTGGAAATCCAAGATGGCCGCCTGGTGGTCATATTGGATTTTTCAATCAGACCGCAAATTGTATCTCGCGCAACTGGACCCCAAGGGGAGCCTGTATATCAAATTTGAGAAAGATCCATGCGGTTCTTCCTGATAAATCATGATAACGAAGTTTCATAGGGAAATCCAAGATGGCCGCCTGGTGGCCATATTGGATGTTCGAATCAGAGCAGAAAAGGTATCTTGCACAACTAGACCCCCAAGAGGAACCTGTGTACCAAATTTGAGAAAGATCCGTGCAGTAGTTAACGAAAAATAATGATGACAAGATTTCACTGGGAAATTCAAGATGGCCGCCTGGTGGCCATATTGGATTTTTCAATCAGACCACAAATTGTATCTTGCACAACTAGACCCCAAGGGGAACCTCTGTACCAAATTTGAGAAAGATCCATGCAGTACTTCCTGAGAAATCGAGATAACAATGTTTCATCTCGAAATCCAAGATGGCCGCCTGGTGGCCATATTGGATTTCTGAATCAGACCACAAAAGCATCTTGCACAACTAGACACTAAGGGGAACCTGTGTATCAAATTTGAGAAAGATCCATGCAGTACTTCCTGATAAATCACGATAACGAAGTTTCATAGGGAAATCCAAGATGGCTGCCTGGTGGCCATATTGGATGTTCGAATCAGAGCAGAAAAGGTATCTTGCACAACTAGACCCCAAGGGGAACCTGTGTACCAAATTTGAGGAAGATCCACAAAGTAGTTCCTGAGAAATTGCAATAACAATGTTTCATGGGGAAATCCAAGATGGCCGCCTGGTGGCCATATTGGATTTGTGAATCAGACCACAACAGGTATCTTGCACAACTAGACCCCAAGGGGAACCTGTGTACCAAATTTGAGAAAGATCTATGCAGTAGTTCCTAAGAAATCGCGATAACAATGTTTCAATGGCAAATTCAAGATGGCCGCCATGGCGGCCATATTTAAAATCGTATCGACACGGCATGAACAAATTCTGGTGTCCTCATTGGGGGGAACATGCATGCCAAGTTTCAGCTTAATCGGCCAAGCGGTTTCAGAGAAGAAGATGTTTACGCACGACGCACAACGGACGACGGACGACGCACGACGGACGACGGACAGTCAGGCCATGACATAAGCCCATCGGGCCTTCGGCCCAGATGAGCTAAAAACTCAAAATATATCAACTTTCTGCTAAAACTATGAACTGGATACAGTCCTATCTATACAAAAGACAACAATTTGTGAATATTGAGCGTCACATGTCTGATCCTCTTTCCATTCAAGCTGGTGTTTCCCAGGGGTCCATACTATGTGATTTGTCAAGTACGATTGATCTCTATTCAGATGATACAACTATTTACAACCATGCTGCCAATACCAAGGAGCTTGAAACACTCTTAGATCATGATGTGAAAGTTATTGAGGGATGGTGTTGTGAAAACAAAATGTACATAAATACGTCCAAATCTTCAATAATGGTTATGACAACAAAACAAAAGTCGCAAAAGAATGATTTAAACCTTCATGAATGTAAAAATTGATCAAAATGAACTCCAGAATGTCAAGACAGACAAAATTTTAGGCCTTGTTGTTGATCAAAATCTTAGCTGGCATGACCATATTGATTCTGTTTGTCATAAAATTTCTGCCAAACTTAGCATTCTATACAGACATAGGAACCTCCTTAGGAAAGAAGCAAAGCTGCTATTCTACAATGCATATGTTCTCCCACACATGGATTACTATCTTACCATTTGGGGAGATGCATCTGCTTCTCAAATGGACCAGGTTTATAAATTGCAGAAAAGAGCAGCAAGAATGATATTGAATGCTCACTATCTCACTCCAACCAAGACACTATTTCAAGAACTCAACTGGACCAGTGTGCATGATAGACTAACTTATCAAAAGGCTGTCTTTATGTTCAAGATCATTCATAATCTATGCTCACCTTATCTCTTCATGTTCAAGATCATTCATAATCTATGCCCACCTTATCTCAACTGTCTTTTTCAATATGTAAATGATGTAACAAACCAAAACCTCAGATCAGCCGAAAACAACAAACTGTACCTTCCTCGACCAAGAACAAATTATCTAAAACAGAGCTTAAGTTATTCAGGAGCCAAGTTGTGGAATTCTCTTGACAAACATCTCAAGGATGCCCCATCCCTCAATGCTTTCAAGTCAAGACTTATGAACACAATCAGGAGCCAAAATACAGATGCTTAGTGTGATTACTGGAATGTCCCGCCATATCATTTACTCATTGTTAAATCTATTCATACACCTGTATATATTCTACTCTGTTATGTTTTTTATATTATATTTCATGTGATTTGTTCATTATTACATGTATCTCTGGAGGGCCTCTGGGAAGAACAGTTTTTGTAACTGACAGAGTTACCCTCGATAAATAAAGTTTAATATATATATATATATAATGTTATGCAAAATGAATTTGCATAACCCATTTTGCATATGCTTCGACATCATCCGGGCAAGAATTTCGAAAAAGGGTTACGCAAACTCTAATTGCAGACCAGGCCTGCCAGTATAAAGGCATTGAATATGCAGTTCATGTATGCTGATGAAAAATGTAAAAGGACAATATAAAACAGTGTGCAACAATCAGGAATTTGGTTGGGGCATATAATGAGTTTAGGAAAAATGTACCCATCTGAGGTGATAGGTAAGAGATTTCTACCAGTCTGCTGTAGCCTGAAATCAAGCAATGATACAGTGAAACCTGTTTATACCAACCATGCTTGGGATCAGATTATAGTGTTGGTTTGGACAGGGTTCTGGTTTATCAAGTTTCAAAATACTTTAAATTATTAGGACCATGGAGAATGTCGGTATTTAGAGGTTGGTCAGTTTACCCAGGTGTTGGTATTCACAGGTTCCACTGTACAATGTTGCATTCTGGTCTATCACATGATCGCTGAAATAAATAGACCAATGGAAGTTTATAGAAACTCAAAAGGATTGCAGAGCTTCTTTCGAAAAGGATTTGATTGGTTTATTGATATTAACATGCAGTGACAAGTGAGTTCATGTAACGTCATTGTCAACAATGGAAATGATTTTACCGCCATGACGTCACAACAAGGCACTACAATATCGCAACAAAATACTGGAAAGAGTCCCATGGCACTTGGAAGTTTCTATAGAATTCCATTAGACAGCACTGTTCCATTAAGTTTTTTGCCAAACTATTTATAGAGTTACACTACGAGTCACAGTGTTATTTCGAACATTTTGAAAGGTTATTTTCGTGTAATTTCCAAAATAATGGACCTTTTTGGATAAATTTAGCATCAGACATCTGCCACTCAGAACTGGTCTTTGACATATTTTCCATGTTTATCGCTGTTTCCGTCTTTGCGTTCAGAGCATTGAGAGATGAACAGAATTAACATGAAGGCAGTGCCAATGAGGGAGCTATTTTGGATACTCCAGAATCAAATGGTGCAAATGGTGTTATTTTTTCAACTGCAGCAAGAATTGATCAGATATGTCATGAACTAATTATTATTCATGTCCTGTTTAGTTCATTGGCATATGTCTAAGAAGTTGAAATAATTTTTTTCATGAAAAATCAGAGGATATTTCAGGTACCCCAGAAGCACAAGAAAGAAAACAGCAAGTGCCATTGACAATACATGGAGGGCAGGGACATCCTTGCTGCAAATTCATTGCATTTAATTCAACTGCCAAAATTGATACAAAAAAGAGTATCTCCTTGATAAATGCAAGGTATTTTAAAAACATCTGATGCATTTGTGCGCTCAGACAATTGAATTCCCCCCCAAAATTGGAGGTGAAAAATAGTTGATTTTTTTCCGAAGCAGTGACTTAGCTAGCGACCCGTCTGCCCGTCAATTTGGGCGGGTGACTTTTCCAAACGACGGAAAATGACGGGCAGGAAAGAACTCGTGACGGGCGGAATAATTTCAATAAAATAGACGGGCAATATACTCAAATAGCCCCTTTAATCAGCGTAATCTAATTCTTCGTTTCATTACTAACATCGTTGGCTTGTTTGACGTCTCCGCTGGTCGGGCAGCATGGCTAACGTGCATAGAATTTCCCCCAACTCGGGCTCCATGTTGATGGTGTTTAATACCACTCCATCGCTCGTACCCGAGGGCTCCCGATGCGCGAAAGAATGTGAGACGCTATGAATCACCACTGGCAACGTGCCTTGCTAATGGCGGGTGACAGCGACAGGAGCGGTTGGACAGGCATTTCTGAATTCTGGCTAACATCCTGTTTCGAAGTCGATTTTTTGACAGAAAAAAGTGGTCTAGATGGTTGGAACTTGAATACTGATGAATATCTGAATCAACAGGATGTGTAGTATGATCCGAGCACTGTGTAGATACTATTACATCTGTAATTTTGCAGCTGCTGAGCCTAAAGCATAAATATCGGGATAGGTAAGGGAGTATGATCAGCCCTGGGTGGACTCGCCACTATATAGATACTGGGCGATCAGCAAGTCAAAATCATTGTCATCACCTACCTCTGTATACACGGACAGGTTATCTTGAAGACCCATTTCATGATTATACAGAAATTCCTTATACATGCAACATATTAGCTTTACTGAAGTTTGACTTTGCTCTTACTAACCGTATCTGTGGCAGCAAAGGTATGAGAAAATAACCTGGCAGATTCTGTCCTCATTTTCACATCGAAGGCTGTTAACTCTGCTGACTCCCTGGTGAAGTATTTGATGAACACAACATACTTGTATGCCTCCTTGGCAATTGTGTCATTGGCATCATTCTGTTGATGAATAAGAATGAAATGACAAGATCACTCAAACTGACATCAAGGTTTCGTTACTTTTCATTTATCAGATGTCACTCGGATATATCCCTGCAAAACTACATTTAAAGACAAATGCGCATTCATATCAATTGAGAATGAATAATAATCTCAATATATCCCTCAAAACTGTTGACAACAGTTGAAATTTTAGCTGTCTGACAGAAAAACTCAGTCACACTTGATTTTCAACCTACCAACACTTTGAATTTGAGTTTTTTTCCCCCCATGTTTTAACATGAAATTTTGGCACTTGTCTCTAGGACACCAAAAATCAGCATGGTTAAGAGCCTATTTTTGTGCATAATTTCAATCATAAGTACATACATGTTCCTACGAAGTAGGCTAACCATCTGCAAATTGTCCGGTAGTCAGTGAGTGAGTGAGTCCATCCAAATCCTTTCATCCGCAAAATAAGGAGAACCGTTGACATTAGAATCTTGATTTTTTGCATGAAGGTGCATTAGAGGACTGTTACCATCAAGTTCTGAGCTGACCTACTTTTGATGAAAATTTCTGGTTATTTTTGATGGAAATCACTGGTGATTCTGAATATAGGCAGGATTTCACCTTGGGGCGGGGAGATTTCCAAGAGCTCAGTGTGCGTCGGAGTCCTAATGCCTACCCTACTTCGTAGGTCCTGTGATGTTAGTCACACTGCCATGTGGTAAAAATGTAAGTCAAAATATCGGTTGTTCACCATGATAATTTTGATTTCTAAGATATAGCATCAAGTGGGCAAATTCTTGACTGAACCCAAATATCTCATTGAAATGCATGTTATTTCTCAGATTAACTCATTCAGACAAAAACGATTTATATAACATGGCAGTGTGACTAACGTCACAAGACCTTCGGAGTAGGTTAGGCATTAGGAATAAGACGCACACTGAAATCTTGGAAATCCCCTGGCCCCAAGTTGAAATCCTGCCTATATTACGATGGGCATGGCCAAAGTCACAGTCACCAGTGATTTTCATCAAAAATCACCAGAAATTTTCATCAAAAGTAGGTCAGCTCAGAACTTGCTGGTAACAGTCCCCTAATGCACCTTCATGCAAAAACTCAAGGTTCTAATGTCAACAGTTCTCCTTATTTTGCCGACGAAAGGATTCGGATGGACTCACTCACTGACTACCGCACAATTTGCAGATGGTAGCCTACTTCGTAGGAAAATAAACATGGTCAGAATATATGGTTTTCTGACCGATATCTGTTTTCTGACTTATATCTGTTCTCTTATGAGTACCACTGAATGCAATGCTTTCAAAAAAATAATCATTTCAAAGCCTGTTCCTTCTCATTCACAAAACGCTATACAGACGATCTTCTCGCTGTGGATAATCGCTATATAAATGAGGCAGTGAAGGATATATATATCCACCTTCACTGGGTCTGACGGAAGCTACAGATAGCCCTAATGGCACAACAAATTACGAATGTAGCCTGCAAGATCTATGGCATTACATTTCCTAACTTGTGGATTAAGAATACTGATCAGCGATACCGGATTGATATTTTTGGAACTACATTTCTTGCTGGCATCATTGAAAACTGTGGACCGCTTCTCTCGCAGGAAACTGTAGCTTATTTTTATATATACTATGATTACTTTTTGAATTTGGTGCTATTGCTGTCATATGAATTATGTCTTTGGATCAATCATGGACGCGGAAATTCTTCAAATGGACGACAGCTGAATAATAAATGACAGACTAGATCGACGCTCGTAATTCTAGATATGCTCTTTCTTTTCAGGCAGTATCTGAATGTAAGACTGTTATTAGCGGGGGTTAACCAGCAACCTTTTTGCATGTTAAAGGCAGTGAAACCCCATAATGGATTCTAGAGTTTAACAGCCCAGCCAATCAAATCACAATGTAATATTCAGAATCAGAAAGAAATTATAACCTCAATCAAATTAAAATTATATCTATTGAATGCTCTTGTATGTGGCTTTCGGAAAGAAAATGTCGCATACTGTCAATTTATGTTTTTTCTTCAAATAGTTTTGGCCTATCCTATACTTAACCCTAGTCCTGCCGGCCACTTATACGCTGGTCGACGTGTGAGTGCCATGCTGTCAAGCAGAGTTGAACTGTTCAAAATGGGCTCAAAAAACGGCGACTGTCTGGTCATGGGAATTGATAAATAAATTGAAATAATGGATAGTATTTGATGCAAGATACATCATTTTAAAACCCTGAACATACATTCAGAACATATTTGTCATTTTACAGCTTTAGAAATATTTAGGAATCGTAATTCGGAAAAATTGTGTACCGTAAAACTCACTCAGAGTACTACCGATGGACGGTCTGTTTTGCTTCATCTCCACATAATAACTCGTCTAAATTCTTATAGATGTCACAGTATGTATTCCTGGTTACTCGTAGCATAACGATCATTGAATATTTATTGAATATTCCAAGTAAATCGGTAAAAATCCTTTTGTTTATAAGTTCCCTCAGCGAAACTGAGCGCCATTCTGACTCCATCGAAATCGGCCAGGGCGCATGCGTAACTCGTGAATATTTTATGCTAATGAGCAGTTGGCACAGTTTGACCAATCAGCAAGTCGGGTTACGTCATCAGGGGTTATTGTAGCCCAAAATCTTTCATCTACTCAATTTGAGAATTTCACAAAACTCAATTTTTCGGCGCCAATAATCTGAAAAACTCAATAGTTTATGTCTTAAAACGTCACCCGTTGTTACTTAATGCCACTTTTCCTCCATTTGGAGATCCACTGCAAACAAATTAACTCCCCTTAACGGTCCCCTGGATCGTCCGCTAGGTGGCGTGCTCTCCGCGCATGTCCCATTCTCTTTTTCTTTTGCAGTCTAGCTAGCTAGACCTGTTTTTGAAGAGCTCCTGTAAACAGTAACTTTGGATTGTTTTTAGACGCACTCTAGGGTTATTTTTTTATCTCCCGTGAGTTCTATATGAACCTACACAGTCGCACAGCTAAAGGATTTAATAAAAGAACGAATCAGGTCGTCAGTTTAACCAGTTAAAGACTTGCATTTTTCTTCGTTTTTAGTGCAGGGCACAGGTGTGTTACAGCTAGGTAACATGCCGTGTATTGTGCAGACTGGGGCGACGTGACCTGGCATAGCTAGCCTATGGCGACGTATTCAATTCTGGTGACTGACCTGGCAGATGTCCAGCGGAGAAGCAGGTTTTCTTCTACAACTTGGCTGTAACGAAGGTTTTTTTCCTACCAGCGACTTATCGTTTCTTTCTGGTCAAGTAAGTCAGTATCAAGAATTGTATGAGATGTGAATCTGATCGTCAGTGTTTATTCCGTAAAGACTCACATTTTCTTCTTTGTCTTTTTATGCAGGGCACATTATGCTATAGGCTATTTACATGTGCCGAAGGTATAGACTGGGATGACTCTAGCTGGGCGACACATAGTCAACTATCCAGGCAGCCGGCAATTGAAGAAAAGACCTATTGAGAAACCAAAAGCTGACCAGGCCTTATCTTCGACTTAGCGCTAATGATGTTTCAACTTTAGCGACAACGGCAAGCCCATATATACAGCCCAGTGCCGCAGTCTTACAGTCAACGGGATTTTTAAAAGACAAAGTGCAGACCAGTCAAGTCCAAGCACGGCGATACGGATTGCTGCGACTGCATCGGTTGAACAGATCACGGATTCTACTAGACGGCCCGTCACAGACACGGATCAAGCCGAGTCCCGGATAACAGTTCCCGTTTATCCAAGTCTCCACAAGCCAACGAAGAACAGTCTTCTAGCAGGGACCCGTTCAAGGAACGCCGTATCCCGGAGACACAGACGGACTCGACTACGGTAGTTCGGAGATCAAGACCACGGACTTCATCACCACAGCGGGACCCCCGACATGAATACAGTTTACCGGGATCACCGTTACAGAAGTCACAGCCCTAGACGGGACGCCGTGAGACGGACAAGTTTACAGATTCCGATATACGGCCCTTTACAGAGAGCCGTATCACGGCACCTCGGGAAGGAAGCATATCCAGAGCCATACCACGGAGCGGTTTACAGAACGGATGTTTCCAACGCACCGAGTGTATACGTCTGACAAGTCACGGACTCAAGTGGAACGGACTTATACAGATCACCGGGTTTTCCACATCTACAGGACCCGGACTTATAAAGAACGGACTCAGCTAGAACGCCGTGAGCCGGCTTCTACTTTCAACTTGGACCCGTACCATGGAACCGCCTATGGAGCCGTACCACGGAACCTCGGAGCTACGGAGCCGTACAACGGAGCTGTACCCTGATATTACGGCAACAGATCTCGTAGATCCGGGACTCCACATCCAAGAAGATTCTGAGCTATGTAGAGGGGACTCAACTAGAGCACTGTCAGTCAGCTTCTACTTCAACTTTTACCCGTACAACGGAGCCGTGTCCCGGTATTACGGCAAGCAGATTTCGTATACCCGGGACTCTACATCCAAGAGGGCACGGAGTTATGAAGAACGGACTCAACTAGAATGCCGTGAGTCGGTTTCTACCTCAACTTTAACCCGTATAACGGAGGCTTGTTCCGGTAATACGGCGAAGTGGATCTCGTAGACGAAGATGTACATCATTACAGCGCCGAGATTCTATTCCCGAACGTCATCATTGGGAGAGGTCCGTTCATCGGATGGCTTCACACAGTCCAGCCTACCGGAATCGTCACTACAGGGACCATACTCCGGAGCGACTTTGCACCAGACGAGGAAGAAACCGTTCATCGTTTTTTCCCGTCAACAAGCACGTTGCACAGATGGATGAGCAGCGCACGTACATCAACCATCACCGTATCCCGGAGCATCGGGATATACGGAGCATCGGGATTGGAGAAGTCTGGAGATCAACTAGAGCCAAAGTACAGACTTCTGCCCCATGGATACCTTCCACGGCGAGCTTCATCGGGAAGCACAGTCATCCTCTTTTACTGGGGGCGCAGGTATGCTACAGAGAGGCGAAGCATTCTGCTGAGAGCTGCCGGCCTCGACTCGAAGAAAGGACCTACAGAAAGAGCTTATGCTAATCAGGCCCTATTCGACGATCTCTCGTTGAATGAAGACATGGACTTCACGAATTTGGCGAGCTCGGTTATTCAGCCCAGTGGCACAGTTCCTATGGAAACAGCACCTGCTAGAGGCGAGGTCGACGTACAGCTAGACCAGTCTTCAATTGCGGCGACGGCACCAGCTGACCTGAGAAGGACTCTACGTCATAGCCCTGGCAGAGGTACAGATCAGGCCGATTCATCTGACATCGATTCCTGTTCTTCCAAGCCTCCGCTGGTGATGGAAGATCAAGTTTGGACAGCCGTATCCCGGAGACACAGAAGGAATCGACCACGGTAGTCCGGAAATCAAGACCAAGTCACCGGACTCCAGTATCACAGCGGGACCCCGACAAGAAAACAGCTGATCGGGATCACCGTACAAAGAAAGGCCGTGAGCTGCAGAAGCCTAAAGCCTACAAAGAGCATAGAGACGCCATTGGACGGACCTATACAGAAAGCCGTACCACGGAACCTCAACCTGGAACCAGTTCTCGGAGCCGTACCCCGGAGCGGGTTACAGCACGGACATCTGAGAAGTCACGGACCCAGGAAGAACGGACTTATACAGATCGCCGGGACTCCGCATCCTACAGGACACGGACTTACGGGGAACGGGAGCAGCAAGAACGGCCTAGGTCAGCTTCGAGTTCAAGTCATACCCGTTCCACGGAACCGTATACCGGTACTGCGGCAGACAGATCTCGTAGACGAAGCCGATCCCTAGTGCCACGTTAAGATTGGGAGAGGTGCCGGACGAGGCGACGGTCCCGTTCATCTTATATAGAGCTTCGAAGGCGCCGTTGCAGGGATTTCTCGCCAGAGCGACCTTACATCAGGCGGCAGAGGAGTCGTTCACCGGTTTCCCATCATCGGCTACAGCGCACGGATTCGGGAGATCGGGCTTATACCCGTCGTCACCCTAGCCCGGGTCATCAAGAGAAGACCGAGCATCGGGATAAGAAAAAATCTGGAGATGCAGCCATGGATCGGAGCCGTCCCGCGGAGCGGAGCGGGCAGACGTCCGTTCCAGAAATACCTCCGACAGCAACCATCACCACGGAAGAGGTTCCTGCAACAGAGGCCCGGGAGATTACTCGACCCCATTCTTCTAGCAGTGCTGAGTCTGGCTCGGATGATGAGGACCATGCACGACGTTCCACTTCTGCGGCATCCTCATCTCAGGTTTCAACCCCCATCCTTCGGGCGGAGGTAGAACGGAATACCGAGGAAGAGATTTCCTTCAGGGCCAGGATAGCGGCATTACACGAGTTGGTTCCTGAAATGCCCAAACTAGCGGTTGGCGAAGGCAAGCAGCTTACCGACCAGCTTTCGGATATCACCCGTAATGGAGGAGGCTTACAGCAGCATCTCTCTACGGACTGAATAAGCCGTCTAAGGAAGAAGCTTTGCCTACATGTCCACCATCTCCGGCATCAGACGACTTGTGTGTCAGCATGGATCGACAGTGCAGGGCTCAGAGGGCGCTCCTGGAACCTGGTCCGTATAAGGCTACATCCTTCACGGAGACAACTTACCGTTCAAGGCCCCGAAGCCGGACCTGGATCTTGACAGACTGTTGAACGTCACAAAGTCGCCAGCAGTTGTACTCCATCAGAAGCAAGCTCGTGCTGTAGAAGACATGATGTTGACTCAATACAGAATTACATCACTGGTTCCTGACAGCCATAGCCAGGGTAGTCCAGGATCCAGATAAGAAGCATAAGATGGATCTTTGACTTTCTCACGGAGTAGGGAACCTGCACCGACAGTCGGACCATCAACACCATTGGATGGGACTACTACCTAGCACAGCGTTGGTGAGCTTTGGGTACTCCTCATTACAGTTTTTCTTCCCTACAACTGCACCTGAGGGCAAGTACAAGCAATCTTACGATGCTCATCCCGGAACATCTTCGCCCGCCTTTCAGAGTAAAGATGCCGGATCCGGATCTAAGGACAGAGAAGTTCACATTCATCGATGCGGAATTCACAGTTTAAGCGGTCCATTGCTCGTGCAACAGATGACCGGCACGTGGGTACCACGACAGACAAGCAACGCATCATCTTCCTCAAGGATATCTACGTTGGAAGATGGTTTCCCCTGGAAGGTAGTCAACTGCGTCAAGTTTGGGGGGGAGCAATATCCCAGTCTCTGGAAACATCTACACTGGTCCTAGCAGTACAGTATCAGCTATACCTGGTTACAACACCATGTGTTTCACATCACTGCAGGGTTACCACCGACAACTTCCTCCAAGTCCTACAAGGGTACTACAACCGGAAGATCATTTTTCTTCTATGGAGGCGCCGGGACCCGCAGCAACCGAAGTAACAGCAAGCTACTATCTACTGTACAGCCGCTTCAAGGCCGGAGGATGTACTATGTTGGAGGGCCTCTGGTCAACACTACTTCTGTTCCAGCAACAGCTGATCTTTCCTTCAGAAGCTGTACCAGGACAGGGAATTCCAGTCAAGTAGTATACAGGGGTATCCCTCAGCATCATCCAGAGTTGTCAAGTTCACCCACGGAATCGACCAGATTCCAGCGTTTCGGCTTGCCATGACCTTCGCCCACAGCCTCACCGAACATGCCAGTTACTACCCGAGAAGAGTTGGATATGGTACTGGGGCATTCTTATGCCTACCATTCGAGCCAGTTTAATCAACTGTAGTCAAGATTCTGTTCTACAGGACAGCTCCATGACAGTCTTCACTCCGCAATCAGAGCATTACGCAGTGGAATGCAGTTCCTTGACAGGATGACAGATTGCTCAACCAGATCTTTTCATCCAACTCCGGAGTTCGTCGTCTGGAACAATCCCGCACGTCAAGGACCAGACATTCTGAGACTGTACCAGTTTCCAGCATTGACAGATTTCGTGTACCTGCTGGAGGAGAAGAGCTTTTAGATCCAGTCGGAGGCTTGGGACACTCTTCATACAACTGAGAAAGGGGTTCCAGCTGCCTTTCTTCCTTCTTCACTTCTAACAGACCCATCAGCGGACGTTAACAGTTCATCATCATTACATCGGTGGAGGAAGACTGCCGTCTGGGTTAACCAACTCGCCATCTACGCTCCTACTCCTTTATGAAGACATCGTCTCACAAGATTAGAGCCAGCGTGACGTCTGAGCCACTTCAACTCACGCTGAATGCTATCTTCAGGCGGGTCTATACAGACAATAGGATGGCTACACTGAACCTACTGCAGTGTATAATCCACTATTCCTATCAGGAAAAAGGGGGGGCGCCGCTCATGCAAGCAAGATCCCGACAATCCGGCAAGCAGAGAAGACAGACCACGTCGGAGACGAAGGGACTTCAAGGCATCACGATGGCATCTGATTATCTAGCCGGGTATGCGGGCAGATGGTCGGAATACATTCCCCCACTCACCGCACTACTCGTAATACCTTGAGTTCCCTACGCTTCTATACGACACGGGAATTATCTTGATATTACTAGGCATATGAGATTTACAAAATCAGAACAGGGCGTGCTCCGCTCAATCCAAAAGCAAGCCACAAGGCCGGCTACCCAACCCCCACTGTTGGGAGTCTGGCATTAAGTAACAACGGGTGACGTTTTAAGACATAAACATGAAACATTTATAAATAATGTTATTGTTTATTATTAAAACAAACCCGTTGTTACGGTTTGATTTACCCGCCCATCCTCCCCGCTTGGCTCGGCCTTGTCATAAACAGGTCTTGCCGTTGCACAGAAAAAGAGAATGGGACATGCGCGGAGAGCACGCCACCTAGCGGACGATCCAGGGGACCGTTAAGGGGAGTTAATTTGTTTGCAGTGGATCTCCAAATGGAGGAAAAGTGGCATTAAGTAACAACGGGTTTGTTTTAATAATAAACAATAACATTATTTATAAATGTTTCATATTTACACCGCATAAGCAAATGCGATGGTGTGCGTATTGGAAAGAGCCTCTTGTTACCTGACTATCCTTTTAAAATTCTGCTACTGACTGGAATGGAGGGTCTGTGTCCAAAGTCTTTCTTGGAAAACCCCATCTTCACAACATCAAGGTTTCCTTTTGAGCCAAAGGTGAAACCTTGAACATCTTTCATAGCAGACCGCGTTCCACCCACTTTCAGTGTTTTCTACAATTGCCTGGTTTGTGGGATATTTGATGGCAGATGAATACATATATTTTCAATAATTTGGAAAAACTAGTAAAATTAATTTTTCTTCAAATCGATTTTTAAAAATATTTTTCCTTTATGTTCATTAATTTTCATAATTTATTTCATATAAAGGGTACCACCATCTACTATTTTCATCTGTCATCCATGACAGACTCATATTTTTGTTTTTAATTTTTAGCTCATCTGGGCCGAAGGCCCGATGGGCTTATGTCATGGCCTGACTGTCTGTCGTCCGTCGTCCGTCGTGTGTCGTGTGTCGTCCGTCGTGCGTAAACATCTTCTTCTCTGAAACCGCTTGGCCGATTAAGCTGAAACTTGGCATGCATGTTCCCCTCAATGAGTACACCAGAATTTGTTCATGCGGTGTCGATACGATTTCAAATATGGCTGCCATGGCGGCCATCTTGAATTTGCCAGTGAAATCTTGTCCTCATTATTTTTCGGTAACTGCTTCATGGATCTTTATCAAATTTGGTACACTGGTACACTTTGGGTCTAGTTGTACAACATGTGTACTTTAGTCCAATTTGAATATCCAATATGGCCACCAGGCGGCCATCTTGGATTTCCCCATGAAACTTTGTTATCGCGATTTCTCAGGAACTGCATCATGGATCTTTCTCAAATTTGGTACACAGGTTCCCCTTGGGATCTAGTTGTGCAGGATACCTTTTGTGGTCTGATTCAGAAATCCAATATGGCTACCAGGTGGCCATCTTGGATTTCCCGACGGAACATTGTTGTCGCGATTTCTCAGGAACTACTGCATGGATCTTTCTCAAATTTGGTATACAGGTTCTCCTTGGGGTCTTGTTGTGCAAGATACCTTTTCTGCTTCGATTCGAAAATCCAATATGGCCACCAGGCGGCCATCTTGGATTACCCCATGAAACATTGTTATCGTGATTTCTCAGAAGTACTGCATGGATCTTTCTCAGATTTGGTACACAGGTTTCCCTTGGGGTCTAGTTGTACAACATGTGTACTTAGGTCCAATTTGAATATCCAATATGGCCACCCGACGGACATCTTGGATTTCCCCATGAAACTTTGTTATCGCGATTTCTCAGGAACTACTTCATGGGTCTTTCTCAAATTTGGTACACAGGTTCCCCTTGGGATCTAGTTGTGCAAGATACATTTTGTGGTCTGATTCAGAAATCCAATATGGCTACCAGGCGGCCATGTTGGATTTTCCGATGAAACATTGTTGTCGCGATTTCTCAGGAACTACTGCATGGATCTTTCTCAAATTTGGTACACAGTTTCCCCTTGGGGTCTAGTTGTGCAAGATATCTTTTCTGCTTCGATTCAAAAATCCAATATGGCCACCAGGCGGCCATCTTGGATTTCCACATGAAACATTGTTATCATGATTTCTCAGGAAGTACTGCATGGATCTTTCTCAAATTTGGTACACAGGTTTCCCTTGGGGTCTAGTTGTACAACATGTGTACTTAGGTCCAATTTGAATATCCAGTATGGCCACCAGACGGACATCTTGGATTTCCCCATGAAACTTTGTTATCGCGATTTCTCAGGAACTACTTCATGGGTCTTTCTCAAATTTGGTACACAGGTTCCCCTTGGGATCTAGTTGTGCAAGATACATTTTGTGGTCTGATTCAGAAATCCAATATGGCTACCAGGCGGCCATGTTGGATTTCCCGATGAAACATTGTTGTTGCGATTTCTCAGGAACTACTGCATGGATCTTTCTCAAATTTGGTACACAGTTTCCCCTTGGGGTCTAGTTGTGCAAGATATCTTTTCTGCTTCGATTCAAAAATCCAATATGGCCACCAGGCGGCCATCTTGGATTTCCCCATGAGACATTGTTATCATGATTTCTCAGGAAGTTCTGCATGGATCTTTCTCAAATTTGGTACACAGGTTCCCATTGGGGTCTAGTTGTACAACATGCGTACTTTAGTCCAATTTGAATATCCAATATGGCCACCAGGCGGCCATCTTGAATTTCCCTATGAAACTTCGTTATCGTGATTTCTCAGGAATTACTTCATTGATCTTTCTCAAATTTGATACACAGGTTCCCCTTGGGGTCTAGTTGTGCAAGATACCTTTTCTGGTCCGATTCAAAAATCCAATATGGCCACCAGGCGGTCATCTTGAATTTCCCCATGAAATTCTGTTATCGTGAATTTTCAGGAAATTACAGCATGGATCTTTGGCGCAGGTTCCCCTTGTGGTCCACTTGTGCAAGATACCTTTTTTGGTCCATTTTGAAAATCCAATATGGCCGCATCTTGAATTTCCCATGAAACTTTATCATGAAATCTTTGGAAATTACTGCATGGATCATTTGGTGTTCAGAGGGGACATCACAAGTTAGAAACTCATCTATTGCAGTTCTTTAGTAAAAATTTCTCACAGCTACTCTCTCCAGTTTCAGCCAGATGAGCTACAGTGCCGTGGCACTATCTTTGTTTGTAGAATCTAATAATTCCAACAGTACAGGGTGTATCAAAAAAAATGTCCACCTGTGGGTTTTTATTTTTGTATCTGAATCTGTGCATACTATATGTAAACAATCGGTTGCAACACAAGAAGGTGATATTTGTGTTGCATAATGTGCAAAGTTTGCACAACTGCGAATAAAATTGCCTGAAATAATTAAGTTTAAAAACGAGTGGTGAGAATTCAAAAATGCACTGGCTGGGTTCTGCCATACACACTGCGTGGGTGTGATTAGCGCCGAGTTCAACAATAGCCTGTCAAGTTCTTCAATGTGGCCTGTCAGACAGATGCTAACTGGGCACAGTGCAGTTCAGTTTCGTCAGCTATGAGAATGCATTGCGAAGAAACCTTTACTCACAAATAATACTGTCGGTTTATGAGCTTTAAGTCCAATCAAGACAAATTTTATAGCAAGACACTGTCGTGTTCATCAGTATGGTTGGTCAGCAATTCACCTCATTTCAACGTTCTTTTATGGTGACAACATACTACCAAACAAACAGCATTAGGGACACAATGATGGCTTTCCAACAGCGTTTTCCACAGCGTCAACCGCCAAACGCAAGGACAATAAAGCGCAATGTCCATAAATACCAGCTTCATGCAACTAGCCTAAACAGAAACAACGGCAACTCAGGTCGCCCGAGGACTGCTCGGTCTGCGAGAAATATTGCCGCTGTTCGTGCCGAGTTGAATGCAAATCCTGGTAGCAGCACGAGAAGGAATGGCGTTCCGCAAGTATCGTCGGCAACGTTCAATCGAATTACACGTTTAGATCTGGTGTTGCACCCTTACAGAATACAAAGGCGCCATGAACTGTTGCCGGCTGACCATCAGCGCCGACTGCAATTTTGCCAGTGGTTGGAAAATCACCAACCCCGGTTCGTAACGCACTTCCTCGTTGGAGATGAATCGGTGTTCCACATGAACGGACGGGTCAATACGTGGAACGTGCGGAATTATGCTCCCCGTGGTCATCTACCAGATTTTCATTATGATGTATCAATCAGTCGACAAAGTTTGCCTCTTTGGATTGGTATGGTAGGGGATGGTCACATAATTGGCCCCATCTTCTTTGATGGAAATGTGAATGGGCCAGCCTATCTGCGAATGGTCAATCAGGATGTTGTCCCCAACCTCGTTGGCCGCTATGGACAGCAACGGAATGGTGCCATACCCCATCTTTGGTGGATACAGGATGGCGCCCCAGCATGTCGTACGCGTGATGTTAATCAGCGTCTCCAACAGCTGTTCCCTCGACGTGTGGCAGGTTTGGGTCATCCAACTGAATGGCCACCACGATCACCAGATCTGACTCCGGCCGACTTCTTTTTGTGGGGCTATCTGAAGGGGAAGGTGTACCAGACTGTCCCAGCCAACCTTGCCGACCTTCGCCAGCGAATTGAACACGAGGTTCAAGCTCTCAGACGAACGCGAATGGTCCGCAGAGCCTTCCAGGAGATGCGCGACAGGGCAGGCCGTTGTGTTCAGCTGCGAGGGGCTCACGTTGAAGGACATTAATGCACGACGGTTGAAATGTGGATGTCGGAATTGACGCCTAGATTAATTTATTTTGATATCGGATGATCGTCTTTAATTTGTTAATGGCAGCATTTCATTATTTCATTATCTTTTTTCTTTATTTATTTGTTTCTTCATTTAATGATTTTTTTTGTTTCTTCACTGATTTTTCACGTTATGCACAGAGTGCAGTTTTTTACAAGTCTTATTATGCACAATTGAACGACGTTCAGTTACAAACAAAAACATGCTATGAATTGATATGGAACATGTCAAGATCAAGTTCTTTTACATGTACATAATCATAAAAACAATAATATACAAAACTGGATTGATGAAGAATAAATCTAACTGGAGAACGTGCTGTGTGGTTCACAGTGTAAATGGCAGAAGCCAGCCAGTGCAATTTTGAAGTGATACCACACTTTTTAAAACTTCATTATTTCACTCAATTTCATTTGAAATTGTGCAAACTTTGTGCATCATGCAACATAAAGACCACTTTCTTGTGTTGCAGTCCGTTGTTTACATATAGTACTCATAAATTCAGATAAATAAATAAAAACTCACAGGTGGACATTTTTTTTGATACACCCTGTATACAATTATCACAACAAAATCTGCAATCGATAGAAAGGATAATGAAATATCAAAGCAAAATTCATTTATGTGAATTTTGAGAACAATAACACACTGCCCCGCCATTGTTCTGTGTTGGTCGGTGGAGGCCTAATTTGGATAATTATAAAAATTCTGTTTGTCACTTTTTTCGGCATGCCTCGCATAATACATATTTCAAGTATCAATCCACATGTAATAATACAATGTTGTGATACAAGATGGTCGCCGGGGCTTTCGCCAAATCCGAAAATGTGACCTGGTTATGAGACCTACATCCCTTGGGAGTATATTGTGGTGAAATTATGAAGCGATCAGTTAACTTTGAATTTTGCACCCAATTCACACTTTTTGGGATAATTGGAATGTAGAATAACAATTTTATAGCCCTTTTCCCTGTCCAAATTGGTTATGGACTGAGATCCAGCCTGGACAAATAAATATATCCCATTCACTTAGGTTTTGATGAACGAAGGGCCATAACCCTTGAAAACATAACTGAAAGCAGAGAAACTTCAGACTGCAAAATTATTGGGCATTGATCACATATCCTGCAAATTCCATACTTGTCCATTCAATATTAACCGAGATCCAGCCCGGACAAGTCCCAAAGAACAAAGGGCTATAACTCATGAAAATATACGCGAAACACGGAGAAGCTTCACGCTGCAGAACTACAGGGCAAATTTCAAAATTGTCCATACAATATTAACCAAGATCCAGCCCGAACAAATCTCATTCACAGAGATTTCAGAAAAAGGGCCATAACTCTAGAAAATTTTACCAGAACTCGGAAAAAAACTCGTGGACAGACAGACGGATGGATGGACAGACGGACGGATGGACAAAGCGATCGCTATATGCCCCCCCCCCCTCTGGGATGTAGCTGTTATCTTTCTGTCAAATGACGTTATCAGCAGTTTTGGTGTTCTAAATCCATTAAACGTTTCAACTTTATTTGAATCCTTTGGCCCATTCACATTATTCTTTCCCTTGGACATTTTGAAATCAACTGTCTGTCATAGGTGTTGTGAAATCTAAAAAAAAGGACATTCAATGAAAATGATGTTAGCAACATTTTTCCTGGTGCTCAAAAGTATGTTCAGTCACCACAAGATTCGGTTTTTTGGTTTACCTGCTTTTTGACAATGGGCACTCTTATCTCTACCATTTCTAAAGACCATATGTATGTTTCTTGGACTACAGAACAGTGTTTGAATTTCTCTAGCTTCATCTCCTCTGACGGATGTGATGTACGTTAGACACCAGTTTTATTTCACTTTCATCTCTTATTATTCCCATTTGCCCTAAGTCTTTTCTAGCTTGACGAGTTAGTGGTGGTCAGATAATGAAAAGAATGTAATGATTATAGCTGATTTATTTTGTTTTTCTAAGGTCAGTATCATTTGAAATGTCATTTTTGAAATTACAGATGAAAAAAGGACAGATTTTGGTACCCTTTTATTAGAGAATACACCAAATGTACATATTCATCGACCAGCAAATAGCCCACAAGCCAGGCAACTGTGGTGTTTTCTAATCTGTTGTCACAGTTGCCATGGTCACGTTAAAATTGAGTCATCTCGGTCTAGAATTTCTGGAGTTATTTCCCTTTGAGTTTGTTATGTTCAACATATATTACAGCATCTATGTTACATCGTTACTGAAATATCTTCAGAACACTATTAAAATTGAATCTTCTTAGTGTACATTTCCTGGAGTTATGCCCCTTGGTTATATTCAGCATATCTTAATACATCGTTACTGAGATATCTTGAGAAAGACTTGCCCCAGAAATATCAAACCTTTGTGAACATCAATATTCTTGTGACCCATAATATTAAAATTGAGTTGTCTCGGTCTACAATTTCCAGAGTTATGCCCCTTCATTATTTCAGCATAAATATGTTACATCAGGCACAGCTTTCTTGTTAACACCATATCGTGAGATTGTCTTGCCTCAGGAACATGAAACCTGTTGCGCACATCCATACATAATTGTCATCCAAACCCACCGAAGTTGCCTTCCATTACGATTCACAGAGTTATGCCCCTTTACTGTATAATATCTTGCACTCGAACTGAACTATATGTTATAGATTGCACTGCTATACCTCTCAAAGAATTAGATTATTTTTATCCACTCATGGTCAGCAATTTTGGAAGACCCTGTATTTCTTCAGAAAGTGCGACCGATTTGAGGTTGCAAAGACCCTAGTGCTGAGGTGTTTTCAGATACGCAGCTTAGTTTTTGACAATTTTGATGATTTTCTTGAAGAGTTATGACCATCATCATAAAAATAAAAAAAAATTCCAGTCCAAATTTAAATTACTAGTTGACCGAGAACTCTGAAACCTAAATACATGTAAATGATAGATTTGCAGACATATTTTTTCACCTGTTTCGATGATTTTTATTGATACCCTTTAGCTCGATATAGGAATCTAAATGATGTCTGTGTATGTCCCTGTCCTTGTACAAGCAAAAATGTTTTAAGTTTTGGTCTTTTTTTCCTGTTCACAGCTTCTCTGCCTCACTCTGTGTCCCCTGAACTAAGCCCAGCTCGACCCCCCGAAACCTAATATATTCCGGGTGATTACACCCTGCTAAGATATTCCATCCACCACGCTCGGGAGCATGTACCTACCCCGTGGCTCCAAGCCCAATCCTCTTATCTCATAAACTAAGCCTCGACCGACCCCATAGCATATATTCTGGGAGCATGCATCATGCTACATTTATTCAATGCATTGCCTGATCCCATACCATAATATTTCAATTTCGTATGAAATTTTAAATTTCAATCTGAAATAGTTCTTGCCATTGCAGTTTTATAATATGCTCTTGTTTCCATTTTGTAGGTGTGTGTGATACCAAGCTGCGGTTTCCTCCAGCATGCTGTATACACATAAAATTTCTAGACAACAATGGACCAAATGCCGGATGTCCTCGAGACCAGGAAAAGATCACCCCAGTATACAATGTTTCATGGTTCAACTGGAAGACCACAAACTGAAAGACTGTTCATTTACATTGGTCATTCACTTTGGAGCTGATGAAAAATCAACAGTTGGCTCCACCAAAATGTTACATGTTTTTTTAGTATAACAAATTGAAACCTACAAAATGATATTTCTTGTCCATTGTGTGTTAAATTTTTAATTCTGTCTATAAAATCCCAGACTACATGTTTCATGTACCAAGACTCAATTGCATAAGGTGACATCATAATTCATTGATGTCCTCATGGTCAAAGGTCACTAAAGCCATATAAGGGCATAAATATGTAAAGATCATAGATGATTGGGCATGAAGAAGCAACAGGAACTTGATAATGTGAGGTCTAGCACTGTAATATCACTTGTCTTTATTGCACCATGTAAGCATCCTGTCTGTGTCTTGTGCGCTGTCCTCAGTGTTTTATAGGGTAGATGGAGGGTGTCTGGTTCCATGCTGCTTCAAAGATTTCTTCTTTGAAGTAGCAGGAACAAAACTGGGCTGGGTGGTGCTTAGTTGGTTCATCGTGATATAGCTGAAATATTGTTGAAAGCGATGTTAAATTCTATTCACTCACTCACCCTGATTGGGCATGGGATTAGTCGACACATCCACTGACCACCTGTAATGACCATATTTGATGCTATGTCCACATTAACTTCAATGAATTCTAACATCGTCCTATGCAATTAAACCTTAGTAAATGAAACAAGTATTATGGCATTTTATGAGGAGGGAAGGAAAAAGAAACGTAAAATGTCATGAATAATAAACATCTCAGAAAAATGGGTTATTTTGTAGATTTTCATTTTGTTATACGTGCTGCAAAACTGAAGTTCATGGAAACACAATCATTGATTTTTCACAAGTTCAATATAACCGCATCATTTGTGTTGATGACACACAAACGAAACTTCTGATGAACTTGGCTCTTGACTTATTTTTTGTTGTCAATTGAACTGTTGTTGTATATCATTATGTTGAGAATTATTCCAGCTATGTACAAACCTGCCTCACACAACATGCAGTCCTTCACAATCTTACATTTGCAAACTGAATGCCTGAAGTTAATCCTCAGACAAAAGATTTCTCCAACAGCAGTAGGTGCATTGACATGTGACTCAAGGCATGAATTTTCGGTTCATACTTTAATCTCTTTCTTATGCACACAGCAAAGGAATTAGTTTTAATCAATGATACACACGACTATTTTCAACATCAAGTTGCCAAAATTATCATCAATAATATCATGATATTATCATTACCTTCATTTTACCACCATAATGGTCCTTTCTTGGAATAGTAGGATAATTTGATGCATATACACCATATTTACACCAGTTATTAATAGTTAAAAATTGACCCCATGCTGTAAGCATAGGAAAGAGAGCAAAAGCACTAACCACAAATTCATGCCAGGAGTAACGGGTCTATGCACCTCTTGCTGCTATAGGAGAAATCTTTTGTCCAATGATCAACTTCAATTATATTGGGAATCGGGCACTGAAGCAGCATTTGGGTAAAGGGGACCCAAATGGAAAATGTAAATTGAGAAGAGAGATACATGTTTGTGATAGCCATTCTTTTTCTGAGAATTTCAGTATTTATTTTATCAAAATATTCCTATTGGTTGCCAAGATATTGAAAAATTCGGGGGTTTGGTACAAATTTGGTATGCAAATGAGCTTTGGTGATGTCACGCACAGAATTAGACATGTATATACAGATAACTCACTCGACTATCTGCATGTCACATTTGAGATTTAACAATTTACCAATTTAGTTTATGAAATACATGGCAGTGTTACTATAACATCACAGGACCTACGAAGTAGAGTTTGACATGATTTAAGTGTGTACTCGAGAGATGACTTGGGGGCCCTATGTGCTACCATGAAAGAATTTATATAGCAGTCTCTAATTGACAGTGGGTACTATTAACTTTCTCAGATGTCACCGCTGGTGACTCATTAGCGTAGCAACTATTATCGCCCTCAGTTCCTATTACCCTGGACAGTTATCAGCCCAGCAGTACAGCACGAGGTCACCCATCCAAGTCTTGACCGGGCTTAACTTCGGTGATTTTACGAGAACCGGTGTGCCGTGATATGCCGTATCAGGGAACCTTTAAAAGTCACAGTGAATCATACAGCCAAGGGTTTCCGATGGGCATGACAGTGAACTCGCTGAGCCATCAATAAATAATAAAAAATATAATTATAAATCAAATTTTGATCAGAATTCGGTCAGCTCAGAACTTGCTGGTAACAATGCCCTAATGCACATTCATGCCAAAAATCAAGGTTCTAATGTCGATGGGTCTCCTTATTTTGCTGACGAATGGATTCAGATGAACTGACTGACTGACTGACTCACTCATTGACTCGCTCATTACAGGACAATTTGCAATGGTAGCCTACTTCGTAGGAATAAAAAAAAAAAAACCTTGCTGCAAGATGGTGATCAGCTCAGATTTTGATTGGCTATCTATGACCTAAAGTTGCGTTCTGGTTTGCATAATTTACCCCATTCTGTATGTTAGGGAAAAGAAGGAAAATTTTAACTTATGTGTTTAAACTTGAAACCAAACATAAAGATGGAAATATTGTGGCACAAAAGTTAACCCCTATACATTGGGTTCACTTGATCATGTTGATCAGGGTTTGAAATGATCACCAAATACTTACAGGACATTGTCAAGAATTGTCGGGCACATAATTACAGGCCATTTCATAATAATTTACCGTTTGTGGCAAATGTGCTGTTTGCAAACATGCCATCATGTATTGCTCTGGCAAGTGTGAAGCTGAACAGTTTTGTTGTCTGAAGTTGCAAACTTGCTAGTTAATTTTGACTATCATGCTGATCTCTGATTGGGTGATGGGTTTTCAAATGGCCACTCAGCCAATGAGAATCCTAGAAACACACCAAATTAAATAACCATGCTAATAAAAGTTTGCAATTTCAGATAGGGGTGCATGTGTTACATGTGATTTTTGATTCAGTATAGGCATGTAATTTCTTGTCACTGAAAGATATCTTACTCTTGGTAAACTATTATTTAATCCTCTGTGAAATACATGTGAGCCAACTGAAAACTGCAGGACAGTACCAATTTTCTGCCAGACATGTCCTGCAAATAGATAGCAATATCAACCCCTGTCGATTATGGCACCAATCCTCATTTGTATGAAATCTGAGATTTACAGTAGCCTATCTCTGCTAGCATTGGAGAATTTGTGAAACAGACATTTACTCAGAATTCTTTGTTCCCAATGACATGACTTCTCAATCTGTATGGCTTAAAATCCTATAAACAATCCCACTTTTGTACATGTCATTATAGGATTTTAGATTCTCAGATTATTGCCACACCCAATGACAAAAACATCTGATGAATATTTAGTGTTCATTTTACTAGTGAAACAGACCAGTAACCATCACTGGTGCCGATTTGTGTAATGGAAGTAAATTAAGCATCATGTTGCCCAGTTTCCTCATTAACTTCTTATCCATGTATACCAGTCCTCAACATTTTGAGTACGGTAACCTGTTATTTACCACATGTAAATATTCCAAATGTGAACAAGTTCTGGATATGTTATCAATTTATGCCAACTTAAAAATATGAACAGAGCTTGAAGTCCAATAACTTTGCAATATGATATTAATCAGTTGTACCGGTATTTGTACAATTGTAACATTATGCATGACAGAAAGCAGGATTTGCCTGGGGAATGTTAGGTTTCAGAAATATGGTTAACAAAGCAGCATGTTGCTAGTGGCTATATTTTTCTGAAAATCTGATACAATGATTGAAATTTATTCTGAAAAATCCATAATTCCATTTATAAAATACTGGTCAACTCATTGCTGTGGGAATTTGTCATGTCCCAAGAGTGACATCTAATTATTAGGAAATATGATATTGGTTGGTGCAAAATAATCAATATCCCATTGAAAGTGAAAAACAAGATACCAGTTATTTGTTATGTTATCCAACTTTATTCCTGCTAGTCTTGTCATATTTCAGTGATCACCAGGTGATAGAAATTGATAGGTGAGTCTTATGTTTGTGAGCTTTTTGTGCATGAATGGGGAAGTACTTGTTCTGCTACATCCTCGCTAAAACCAGGGGTATACTCTGTACTAGATATAGGCCCTGGTACACTTGGGTAATGTATAGTGTTCAATGTAAAGCAACATCCTGGATATATTGACCAATCAGATCACTAGTGTATCCGTCAATGTATCTGATCTCACCATCCCACTGAAGGACTTGAATTGGATGAAATAACGCACAGAGTTCTATAAAATTTCACTGATCTATCCGTTAAGATTTTATTGTTATGCATGCTTGGATTAAATAGTTTGCTAATAGTTTAGCACAGAAAGTAAAACTCTAACGAATTTTACCATCAGCGCAGTTTTCTAGGTCACATAACTGGAATGTGGCTGAAACGCAGTCTGCTATGCAAGTCGGTCAAGGTTCGCCTTTGGCTCACAAATAGAAACCTTGATGTTGTGAAGATGGTTCTGCCATTGCTGGTAAATAATGACAACTACATGCAGTTTTGCCAACCTGTGTTTTCCAGTTAAAAAGATTTTTTCCATGTAAAAGCATATGCAGAGCTGGGCTGGGAACTACCCAATGTGAGATGCTCGTCGGGATAATTCTAGCATCCGGTGATCACTAGAGTGAAATGGCTATAGCTGTAGCCCCAGATATTTTGTCAGCTGATCATATACATATACACATACGGATGCATTGTATGTTTAGTTGAATCAGAATATCTTGCTCAATAAATTATATAATGTAAAATCCTTGTTGATTATCTGTGCATGAGATTGTTTCTGACCTGCCTAATAGTTGTATTTATTTTGATGCATCCTTGTAAACAAGTTTGGGGAAGAATAGTTCTGTCCTACATGTAGGCCCTATACATACAAGTAACTTTGTTTCAGTAACCAATAAATTCCCTCATTTACATTTAAATGGATTGTTAATTGAATTTTTCCTCTCTTCATTTACAAGCTGAATAGTTATAGATGACGGTGCAATATTTATTATTGTATGGGCGGATCTGAAATAATAGATTTGAAGCCAATCAAAAGATGGGTGTTCAGAAAAAAATAATTTCACTTTTGAAATTTTAGTCATTTGAACTCCGGACCTTGATCATGTTGATTGATAAATAATAATAATTCTTTATTGCAGACTCAAATGGGAGGGGGAGGGGGAGCAGTAAAGTGTGGATTTGCAGACATCCACAGTAGAATGATTCTATTCTATCCGTGACTTTGTTCACTTAACTGTTAGTTAATGTGAATTATTATTCAGATGGGGTCCGTAAAGTCACAAAGTCCAAGTTGAGGGTCCTGGTAGATATCGCACCGTCTATTTTTCAACAAAAATCTATCCTGCTTTGCCTTTCAGACTTATCGATTGCTGCTTCTCATCGTCCAGGAGTAATTGACGAAGTTTCTGGTTTATTGTTTGTTGCCTAACCAGCGCAAAATAAATCAAAAACTTTGTAGATTTCTCGCAAAGAACCTGGCCAGGTTGTTGTTGTGTGGTCATGTGACCAACATCTGCGAAACTCGTCACATGACCGCTTGTTGCTGTAGCAACATGAACAACAACAACAACACCTGGACTGAACAGCCGAAATCATGGAAAATAATGAGAATAAAACACATAAGGACGCAGCACGAAAGTCTGAGAAACAAACAAACGTGTGAGCATAAATATAATCGTAGAAAATGAACCATAATCTCGTTCTACTGAGAGTTCAGCCACGGGATTTCTCGTTTTCTACCGAAGAAAATACGAAACAATGTCTGTGAATATTTGACCAAAAACGTCGGTACCATTCGTGTCCGATGCACCGTCTGTTTACCGATCGGCCCGTCACCGTCTGTGACACATCTCATCGGACCGGAGTGGCGGTGAAAACATCATGCGCATATGTGAGGGGTA